>JAQZBX010077678.1:0-14237 GCA_029593785.1 Cabassous unicinctus
CTTACTGAGGCTATTTGCCTTGAGGGTGGGATATATGAGCCATTCCCAGCCACAGGGATGGTTTTTATTCATGGTTTTCATTTGAACTCTTTTTCTCTCTGTCCCGATCCCCAAAGCAGCACCCTCAGATAGCTTTTTGCTCTTCATGTGTTTTTTTTTTGTAAAAGAGTTGTGTGTGTCCTGCCTATTTCCTTTGTCACCATCTTCCCAGAAGTATCTGCTATAATGATTTTGACAGTGCTCTTTCATAGTTTTCACAACAATGCAAGGTATTGGTAGTGGGGTGAGTTATGGGAGCCCAATATGATGTTATGGATTTTAGGGTGGCAAGTTCACAATTTTTACTATGCTCTTATTGTTTATGTCTGTGCTTGTATGAGTTATATACTTCAATATATTTTTAAATGAGAAAGAGGCTATGCTGCTTAGTTTTCCACATATTTGTGAATTTCCCTTTTCTCCCACTATTATTGATTTCTAGCTTCATTTTGTTCTGATCAGAGAATATTCATTGTATGATTTCAATATTTTCTATTTTATTGAGAGTGATTTTGTGACCCAACCTGTGGTTTATCCTGGAGAATGATTGTTGTGCTTTTGAGAAGAATGTACATTCTTGTTTTGTTGGGTGTGGTGTTCTATAGATGTCTATTAAGTCTAGTTGGTTTACTGTGTCATTCAAGTATTTTACTTCTTTACTGATCTTCTTAGTAAGTGTTCTATCAATTCGTGACAGTGGTGTGTTAATGTCTATTCCTATTAGTGTAGTACCATTAACTTTTCCCTTCAAATCTGTCAGTATTTGCTTCATATATTTTGGGAATCTGTTGTTAGGTGCATATATATTTATAATTGCTACATCTTCCTCTTCAATTGTCCCATTTCTCAGTATGTAATGACCATCTTTATCCTTCCAACTCTTTTTTTAATTAAAGTATATTTTATCAATATTAGTACAGCCTCAATTCTCTATTGGTTAACATTTTCATGGTTTATTTTTTCTATCCATTCACCCTCATCCTTCCTGTATCTTTGATTTTAAGGTGAGTCTTTTGCAGAATGCATATTGTTGGGTCATGCTGTTTGAACAATTCTGCCAATTTTTGCCATTTGCCTGGAGAGATTAATCTATTTGAATTTGATGTCACTACTGATAATTCAGTACTTTCTTCTACTATTTTGTTACTTAGCCTGTTTTGCCCTGTACTTCTATTAAAGCCTACTTTTACCTTTATTTTTCTCTCTTTTTATTTCTTATGATGATAATTATATACATTACTTTCTGAGGAAGCACCAAACTGTTTTCTACACCTGTACCATTTTACAGTATGACCAAAAATGAATGAGTGTTCTTGTTTCCCCACATTCTTTCTCTTTTTAAAATATATTTTTTTATTTATTCTTAAAAGATACATAGATTACCTAAATTGTTACATAAAAAATATAAGGGATTCCCATATGCCACACTCCCTAGACCTCCCACTTTTCCCCATATTAACAGCTTCTTTCATTAGTGTGATACATTCATTGCAATTGATGAACATATTTTGGAGAACTGCCACTAAGCATGGACTAGTTTACATTGTTGTTGACACTCTCTTCCACTCAATTCTGTAGGTTATGGCAGGATATATAATGGCCTGTATCTGTTACCGCAATGCCATCCAGGTCAATTCCAAGTCCTGAATGTGCCCCCATATAACATCTTTTTTTTTCCCTCTCCCTGACTTCAGCACCTCCACTGGCCACTGTCTCCACAAGGATATAATTTCTTCCATTGCCAGAATCATAATAAGTCTATAGTAGAACACCAGTAAGTCTACTCTAGTCCATATTTTATTCACCAATCCTGAGGATTCTGGGATGGTGATTCCCACTCCACCTCTAATTGAGAGGGGACTTCGATTCCATATGACTGATGGATGGGACTCTCTTGCTTGCAGTTGTAGACTATCTCGGGTCCTTGGTGTGGTGGTTGTCCATCCTCACCTCCCCATCAACTGTCTTGGGTGAATCCAGTGAACTGAAGAATAGGTGCTCCAACTCCTCTGAGGCTCAGGGCCCAGCCAGCACATGGACAGCCAAGAGATTCAACTCTCCTGGATGTACACCTACCAACGCTAGCATCAATTATAGGTTCAAACAAAAAGGACAGAGGAGGCATGTGTAGAGAAGTCACATCTTAGTCCAACTATATCACAATCTGGGGGACCATTTCCAAAGTACATCCCACTGGCAAGGTACCAAACTCAGAAGCTATCCACCATGACCACAGGGCCTGGGTATCTCCATAAACCTCAGGATCCCCATTGTTTGGGGTACTGTTCACTTTAGCCATCTATGAAATCCTGCTAAGATGTGCATAAGTGTTACCTCTCTGGTGACCTCCTAACTCACTTTGAAGTTTCTTAGCCTTATAAACTCATTTGTCTTTACATTTTCCCTCTTTTTTTCATGGTCTTTTTCCAGTTTTAACACCAGCCATTGCTTGGTAGTAATCCCATGGTGCCAGGGAGGCTCATCCCTAGGAATCATTTCCCTCTCTGGGGGGAATGAAATGCATCCACATGCTGAGTTTGGCTTAGAAAGAGGCCACATTTGAGCCACAAGGAGGCTTTCAGGAGGTAACTCTTAGGCACCCTACAACACTAGGCCAAGTTGCAAATTCAAAAGCAAAAGGCTCATAAGCATAGTCATCAATATCAAGGGCCCATCAATGGACCATCTTTCTTCACAAGTCATTGTCCCTGTACTTGGGGGATTGTTGCTATTCCATTAGAGAATGTGGCAGAGCTACCCAGGATGGGGATTCAACAATCTTTCAGCTATTGTGTGAATCTCTACCCACTGTGGCAATGCCGCATGAAATTGGAACATGTTTATATATGTTATTTGTATGCCCAGGTGAACTTCCTCCCATGCATCCCCCATCACTGACACCCTACACTATTGATCCTCCCCTGCCATAGTTGTGACCCTTCTGTGATCCAAAACTTTATCAAAAATGAAGCCAAGAATGTTGTCAAATTCCATTAATAGAAAAATGAAATAATAATGTTAGATATAAACATAAGAAATAAGATACATAGTAATTTAGAAAAACTAAAACTAAAATAAAGTTTTAAAATGTGGTATTAAAAAAATGAAAAATATTTTTTTACAAAACTTGATGTTCTGTTTTTCTTCACTGTAATATCTGTTGTCCTGTATGTACAGTGAGATTTTCTTCCATTTCTTCCCCAGTTGTCTTACATTTTTTTTTTGTCTTCAAAGAGGTTTTAAGTCACATTAAAGTTATATACAGAATATAGGGGACTCTCATAAACCCAATATACTTCCCCCTTTCTCCCTTCCCTACTAATAACCATTTTACATGTGGATTGTACATTTGTTATAACTGATATACAAATACTGAACGGTAGCTACTAGCCATGGTCAATGGTTTACATTATGGTTTACATTTTAGCCCATACACTTTTGTAAATTTTTGATGAAATTTAACATGACCTGTATCCATCATTGCAAGATCCTGTGGAACACTTCCATTGCCCCCTAAATATCCCCTCTTCCATCTATTTTATTCCTTCATCCCCCTCCCCTCGGGAGCCATTGTGAACACCAGGCTTCACTCATTGGAGGACAAAGCCCATAGATATTTGCTACAATGCTGAAGGTTTGAGAGAATAGTCTGTCCTCCCTTATTATGAACTGCCCATGCTCTCACTAGACACTGTCTCCTCAGTTTGAGAACCTATTAGGCATCCCCAATGTGGGAGTCCATCTCCTTCCCACTCATTATGTGGGACTCCCCCCACTGATACAGCACACTATGACAAAGTGATCACTCACACATTTTCTTGAAGACTGCCCCAGGTGTGCCCTGTTCCAAATGCCCCACCATCCAACACCCTAAACCAGTAATCCTTCCTTGTCATATTGCCAAAAGGGTTTTCTCATCATTATAGTTTCAACCATGTGCCCAACAATCCCCAGTGTTAACCTGCTCCCTCACCCAACCGTCCCCCTCATTCAATGGACTGTCCAACACATCCTCCCCACCCTATCACCTGTAAAGTTTGCACTGCCCAACCCAATAATATCCCTACACCTCTGTCATATCCCTTCACTGCCAAACTACTCACTTCCAACTTATCCTAGTTTTTGCCCCTAAGGGCATTGGTTCACAACCTTCTTTTCCCTTTCAATTTCCTATAAACCTATCATCCAGTCTCTAGCTCTCTGAGTTGTCAAGATTTGCTTAATTCATATCAGAGAAGTCATGTAATATTTTCCTTCAATGCCTGGCTTTCTACACTCAACATAACGTCCTCAAGATTCATCCATGTTATCCTTTGTGTTAGTACTGTATTCCTTCTTACAGCTGAGTAATATTCCACTGTATGTATATACCACATTTTGTTTATCTATTCATCTGGTTGATGGGTATTTGGGTTGATTCCAACTTTTTTGACAATGGTGATTAATGCTGCTATGAACATTGGTGTGCATATATCTGTTCATGTCCTTGCTTTCAATTCTTCTGGGTATATACCCAGCAGTGGAATTGCTGGGTCATATAGCAGATCTATATTTAGTTTTTTGAGAAACTGCCAGACTGTCCTCCACAATGGCTGAGCCATTGTACATTCCCACCAGCAGTGGATGAGTGTTCCCATTCCTCCACATCTTCTCTGACACTTGTAGTCCTCTGTTTTTTTAATGGCCACCAGTCTAATGGGTGTAAGATGGTATCTCATTGTAGTTTTGATTTGCATTTCCCTAATAGCTAGGGATGTTGAGCATCTCTTCATGTAATTTTTAGCCATTTGTATTTTTCCTTTGGAGAAATGTCTGTTCAAATCACTTGCCCATTTTTAAAATGGGTTGTTTGTCTTTTTATTTTTGATATATAGGATTTCTTTATATATGAGGGATATAAAGCTCTTATCAGATATATGGTTAACAAATATTTTCTCCCATTGGGTAGGTTGTCTCTTCACTTTCTTGACAAACTCCTTTGAGGTGCAAAAGGTTTTAATTTTGAGGAGATCCCATTTATCTATTTTTTCTTTCACTTCTCGCGCTCTGGGTGTGAATTTAATGAAGCCATTTCCTATTACACGTCCTGTAGATGCTTCCCTACATTATCTCCCAAGGTCTTTACAGTTACCTTAGTTGTATTTTCCCATGTATCACCATATTATTAACACCTTGCAATAGAGGAATATTCTTATATTTGTACTATAATCCAAAATCCTTATCTACCACTGAAATCACTATGTTGTACAGTACCTAGATTAGCTTTCTTTCAATTAACATTAACCTCCCTAAAGTACCTCTTGCAGGCACAATCCCAATTATAAACCAATCATGTTAGTTATACTCACTATAATGTGTTCTCACGAATTCTTTCCATTTCCAAACATTCATAATCAACCTCATTAAACATTCTACATACGTTCAACATCAGCTCCCCTTCTCAACCCACATTCTATTTCCTAGTAACCTTTACTCTATACTTAAAATCCTTGAGTTTGCTCATCATATTTAGTTTGTATTAGTGAAGCCATACAATATTTGTCCTTTTGTGTCTAACTTAATTCACTCAATGTAATATCCTCAAGGTTCATTCACATTGTCATAGGCATCCAAATTTCATTTCTTATTGCAGCCAAATAGTATTCAATCATTTTTATATAAGCACATTTTATTTATCCAGCCATCTTTTGATGGACACTTGGGTGACTTCCATCTCATCCTTTCTTTCAGCATTTCTGAATATATTACTAGTCGTGGGATTTCTGGATCATACAGTGGTTCTTACATACCTTCCTGAGGAACCACCATACTGTCTTCCACTGAGGCTGCACCATTTTAAATTCCAACCAACACTGAAGGAGCGTCCTAATTTCTCCACATTCTCTCCAGCACTTGTAGTTTTCTGTTTGTTTGTTTTTTTAATAATGGCTATTCTGTTAGGCATGAAATGATAACTCATAGTTTTGATCTACTTTTCCCCAGTAGCTAGCGATGTTGAGCATCTTTTCATGTACTTTCTTGGCCTTTTGTATTTCCTCTTTGGAAAAAATTTCCTTTCAAGTCCTTTGCCCATTATATAATCAAGTTGCTTGTATTTTTACCATCGAGTTACATGATCTCTTTATATAACATAGAAATTAAACCCTTATCAGATTTGTGTTCTCTGAAAATTTTCTCCCATTGAGCAGGCTGCCTTTTCACCTTCCTAACAAAGTCATCTGAAGTGCAAAAGTGTTTAAGTTTGTGCAGGTCCCATTTATCTATTTTTTTCCTTTCACTGCTCATGTTTTGGTTATAAGGTTTAAGAAAGCACCATATATTACAATTTCTTGAAGATGTTTCCCCACATTTGGTCTAAGAGTTTTACGGTTATAACTTTTTATATTTATGTCCTTGATCCATTCTGAATTAATTTTTGTATAAAGTGTGAGATAGGGATACAATTTTTTTATTTTAGCTTTGGATATCCACTTCTCCCTGCAGGATTTGTTGAATAGATGGTTTTGACCCAAATGGGTGTGTTTGACAGGCTTGACAAAAATCACTTGATCATAGATATGAGGGTCTATTATTGAACTCTCTGATTCCATAGGTCAATATGTCTATGTCAATGGGCAATGCAATTCCTTTGGTCAATGTGCCCATGCTGTTTTTTCCACTGTAGCTAAGTAATATGCTTTAAAGTCAGGAAGCAAGAGTCCTCCAACTTAATTCTTCTTCTAAAAGATATTTTTGGCTATTCAGGGTCCAATACCCTTCCAAAGAAATTTGAGAATTGGGACTTCCATTTCTGCAAAACACGATGATGGAATTTGGGGGGAGGGGATTGCATGGAATCTGAAAATAAGTTTGGGTAGAATTGACACCATAATGTTATTTTGTCTTCCAAACAATGAACACAGAATGTTGTATCATTTATTTTGGTCTTCTATTTTTTTTTTCACAATGTTTTGTAGTTTTCTGAATATGGTTCTTTTATGTCCTTGTTTAAGTTTATTCCTAAATATATATTTTTTCTTTTAGTCACTATTGCAAATTGATTTTTTACTTCCTCCTCAGTTTGCTCATTAGTTATGTAACAAAATGCTACTGATTTTGCATATTAATCTTTTATTCCTCCACTTTGCTAACTCGTAACTAGTAGCTTTGTTGTGGATTTTTTGTGATTTTCTAGGCATTGGATCATATCATCAGTGAAAAGCAAAAGTTTTACTTCTTCCTTTCCTATTTGGGTATCTTTTATTATTTTACTTTCCTAATTGCTCTAGTTAGAACTTCCATTTCCAGCACAATATTGAATAACAGTGGTGACTGTGAGCATCCTTGTCTTGTCCAATATCAGTGGGAAAACTTTGACTCTTTCACCATTGTGCACAATGTTAGCTATGTTTTTCATATATGCCTTTTATCATATTGATAAAGTTTTCTTCTTTTCCTATATTTTGGAATATTTTTAAAAGAAAAGGATGCTGTATTTTGTCAAATGCCTTTTCTGCATCAATCATGAAGATCATGTGATTTTTCTTCTTCAATTTAATAATGTGGCATATAATGCGGATTGATTTTCTTGTGCTGAACCATGCTTAAATCCTGAGATAAAACCCACTTGATTGTGTTATATAATTTTTTAAGGTACTTTTGTATTCAGTTAGCAAGTATTTATTTTTTTGAGGATATTTGCATGTATATTCATTAAAGAAATTGGTCTGTAATTTTTTTTTCATATGACTTGGTATTAAGGTGATATTGGCTTCATAAATGTTTTTGGAAGTGTTTAAGCAAGATTGTTGTTAGATCTTCTTTGAATGATTAGTAGAATTCACGTGTGAAGTCATCTGGTCCTGGGCTTTAAGTAGCACTTTAAGTTTCAGCTCACTGCCTTCTTACCTCCAAGATTTCAGATGAAAAATTGGCATTCAATCTTATTGGCATTCCCTTTTACATAACATGTTGCTTTTCTCTCGCAGCTTTCAGAACTTTCTCCTTGCCCTTTGCATTTGACAGTGTATTCAAAATATTAGTGGATGAACAATTCTTCATGTTTATCCTGTTTGATGTTCTTTGAGCTTCTTGGATATGCATACTAACATCTTTTGTTAAGTTTGGAATGTTTTCAGTCATTATTTCTTTTTTCTCTTAGTCACTTTCTCCATTTCTTCTCCTTTTGGGACCCCCATTTCACATATATTGGTGTGCTTGATGATATCCCATACCTACCTTAAGCTATTTTTCTTTTCATATTTCTTTTTGCTTTCTGCTCCGTAGCCTGCCTTATTTTAACTTGTCTTCATGTTCACTGATTATTTCTTCTCCTAGCTCCAATATGTTATAGAGACTCTCCTGGGCATTTAACATTTCAGTTATTATGGGCTTCAACTCCAGTATTTCTGTTTGGTTTCTTTTTAAAATCTCTGTCATTTTAGTTGGACTCTCATATTGTTCATTCATGATTTTCCTGATATCCTATAGCTATTTCTCTGTACTATCCTTCATATTTTTAAGAGTTTTAAGATCATTCATGTCCCCATTCACACTTCTTTGTTGAGGTTTTCTGTATTTTTATCCTCTTCCTATGGATGGTCCATCATCTCTTGTTTTTTTGTTTGTCTTGTATTGTTTTGTTGCACACTGTACATTTTAATATTTTTAATTGATGACTGTATGTTTTACTCCAGAGGATGTCTGTTTCTTGGTTTTGCAACCAGCTGGTGATAAGACAAGAATTTTCTTGAGCTTCGCTCGTCCTTTCAGGAAGGTCTGCCCAAAGCAAGTGAACTATGCAGGGTTTTCCCTGTCTCTCTGGACCTCTGTCTTGTGTTGGACTTTTGCTTGTTAGTTATTTTGGAGTTCTCCTATTTCCAGGAGTTTGGTCGTCTCCTTGGATTACTAGGGAATAATCTTTCCTCTCACTGGTTATCTGAATCCTTCAGGCCATGTTCCAGAATATCTGCCTCCATAGTGTTTTTTTAGCACTCCTTTCATTGTCTCTTGCTGCTTGTGCCTGGAAGGCAAATTTTATAGGAAGGTCACCCTGGGGTTGACTTTGCCAAATCAGTCTTTCCCAGCCAAATCATGGCCATTGAGCCATGAAGGGGTCAGATACCTGCTCCAATGTGGCCTGAGGTGAGATTCAGGAATGACATCAAACACTTATCTACCTCCCCAAAGTGGAGGTTTTGTTGTCTGCCCAACAAATGCAGCCTTTATGTTACCTTCCCCCTGCATTCTTAATGAGGCACTGTGTTGTAAATCTCCACCTCCTTTGCCCTTTCTGAGAAGAGTTGAAACAGTGGCTGTCACAACCATTTCCAGGGTGGGTTGAAGCAATACCTGCCATCATAGTCATGACCCAATATTCTAAATTTGCTAATCAAAATTTCTGATCAATAATTGGTCATGAACACCCTGGTTTGGGGGGGAAAGGATGTTTTATGTCACTTGATGTCAGCAGCAGTCAAGCAGGGACTGGACCTTGTGGCAACCCATCATGAGATAGGGGATGTACACTGGTAGCCACAGGACAGAGAAAGCAATTTACAATTCTTTACCATAAATTATCAGTCTTTTCCTCCCACTCTTCCCAAAATGCTTTACAGTGTTCTTCTGGCCATGAGAGTTTCAAAATAGTCATTTCAGATAACTCTGCCTGTTAAATAGTTGTGTTCTTGGAAGGACTGAGTCTTGGAGATCACCACTCTGTCATCTGCTTCTGAATTTTCCCCCTAATTTAACTTTAAGAAAAGTAAAACTATACAAATGCTAATTTCTTAATGGTTCACTCACATGGAAGTTCAAAATGAATATCACTTTAGGATGAAAATAGAGAAAAGCACTGGAAAGAAATGTACCCTTAAATGGCATGATGAAAGAGATATATGAATAATTTAATTTGCTATGACAGCCTTGGAAAATATAGCCATTTGGAAAAACTTTATGGATTTTGTGTGTGAGAGTTTTGATGCAGTACTAAATCAGCCACTACCGTGCATGAATTTTTTTTCCTATTTTCATTCCAATGAATAATTTCCATTAACTACTAACTAATGGTATCATAAAGAGAGGTCATTATTAACTTGGAGAACTGTTACATTTAATAATTACTATTATAAATATTACTGTTTATAAAACTATCAGTGTATATACATAGAGCACCACTGCTTTTAAAAAGAGGCTGTTGCACAAGAATAACTTTAAATAGGTGCAAAAAGAAGCTTCTATAAACTGTCTCCTTATGCTTATTTTAAAGAAAAATGTTGCATTTTTAATGTATAAAATGAATGATGGTACTATTGCTAACTGAATTTCTATAACAAATTTTGGTTTCTCTATGAGGCTGAAATGTGTCATTAAGTAAAATTGGAAATATCAGTTCTACTAATAACAATGCAATGACTTTTTTTAGTTTTAAAAAAGATGGGAAAACAAAACAAATTCAAGCAATATCTTTATAGCCAGAATAAAATGTATAGGGAGTGAAATGACTCAAGTATCAGACAAGAAAGAGGTTTCTAACTTAAACCCATTCAGATAATTGGAAAGAACACTATTATGCTTTAAATTTCCCCAAAAATTGTTAGTTCAATTGACCACAATTGCAGCTCTCTAGGTCTCTGATACTATGACAAATGTTGCAAATATAAAAATGAAAACAATATCTTTCTCACTTTAAAGAAACTCATAGTCTAGCAGGAGAGAATTGTTTTAAAAAATGTTTCAAGACAATGTGACAATTTACATATTTTGACAAGTTCATTTCCTGGCAATAAAGCATGTTATACAACTTTAAAACTCTCCCTCTAAAAACATCTGCAAACACTACTAAAGTATAACAAACTTCATTTATTTTGTTATTTTTAAGTGATGTGATATCCTTCATAGTGCATAATTATCACAGGGTAAATGACAGACTTCTGAATGTTTTTTAAAAATTTAAAGACCCTTTTAATTCTCTTTTAAATATATTTTTATTACATAACTTGTGAATTTGCAAAATAATCATGCACATGTATAATATTCCCATGCAACACCCCTTCACCAACACACTACACCATTGTGGAATGTTAGTTACAGATTATGAGTTTATATCATCAAACCATTACCAATAACCATGGTCCATAATGTGCATTTGGCATATTTTTTCCATGATACCCTATTATTAACACAGTACATCTTTAGCATTGGAGCAAGAATATTACAGTATTGCTGTTAACTCTAGTCCACAGTTGCATTAATTGTATTTTCCCATGTTTCTCCACATTCCCACCACCATGCAATAGTGACATAAATCCATTCTAATTTACAGAAGGACATTCTGTCATTTGTGCTATTAACCACAATTCTCATCCACCTCTGGGTTCACTGTGTTTTTCTATCCCTAGGTTATTCTCTAGCTTTCTTTCAATTGACATTTACATCCCTAGACTACACTTTCCAGCCTTATTCCCTTATTCCCATTTTTAAACCAGCTGCTATATTGTATTACCATCAACTCTATATATTTCCACACATGCACAATCAAGTTAATTAAAACTTCTACATACGTTAAGCATCAGTAATCTTTCAATGCCCTTCTTTAATATCCTAATAACATATACTCTAGGTTTTAACTCCATGTGTTTATTCTTTTTATGTAATTCATATTGGTGGGACCATGCAATAGTTGTCCTTTTATGTCAGGCTTATTTCACTTGGCATAATGTCTTCAAGATTTATCCATGTTATCATAGGTGTCCTAATTTCATTTCCTCTGACTGAAGCATAGTATTCCATCATATGTATATACCACATATTGTTTATCCATTCATTGGTTGATGGACTCTTGGATTGTTTCCATCTTTTGGCAATTTTGAATAACATTTCCATGAACATCGGTGTGCAGATGTCTGTTGTGTCACAGTTTTCAGTTCTTTTGGACATATTCCTAGTAGAGGAATTGCTGGATCATATGGCAATTCTATATTTAGCTTCCTGAGGTACCACCAAACTGTCTTACACAGAGTCTGCACCATTTTACAACCTGATCGAAAGTGAAGGAGTGTTCCTATTTCATCACTTCCTCTCCAGCACTTATTGTTTTCTGATTTTTTCATAATGGCTGTTCGATGCGGTGTGGGTATGAGAGGATATCTCATTGCCGTTTTGGATTACATTTCCCTAATAGTTAGTGATATTAAACATTTTTTCATGTGCTTTTTGACCATTTGTATTTCCTCTTAGAGAAATGTTCATTTAAATATTTTGTTCATTTTTTAATTGGATTGCTTGCTCTTTCATTGTTGTAGCGTATGATATCTTTATATAGAATGGAAATCAAACCATTATCAGATAGGTGGTTTCCAAATATTTTTTCCCATTGAATGGGCTTCCTTTTCACCTTCTTGAAGAAGTCCTTTGAATCACAAAAGTGTTTGCTTGCTGAGGTCCCACTTATCCATGTTTTCTTTCACTGTTCATGCTTTCAGTGTAAGGTTTAAGAACATACCACCTACCAGCATTCCTTGGAAATGCTTTCCCATATTTTCTTCTAAGAGCTTTATGTTTCATGTTTTTATAATTAAGTTTTTGATCCATTTTGAGTTAATTTTTCTAAAAGGTATGAGATAGGGGTCCTATTTCTTTATTTTGGCTATGACTATCCACTTCTCCCAGCACCATTTGTTGAATAAACTGTTCTTACCTATCTGGGTAGGTTTAAGTAACACAGGCTTGTTGAAAATCAATTGATCATAGATGTGATGATGTGTTTCTCAACCATCTATTCGGTTCCATTGGTCTATATGTCTATCTTTATACCAGTACCATGTTGTTTTTACCCCTGTAGCTAGGTAATATTATTTAAAGCCCAGAAGTGAAAGTCCTCCAAATTAGCTTTTCCTTTTTATGATGTTTCTGGCTATTCAGGGCTCCTTACACTTCCAAATAAATTTGATAATTTTCTTTTTGTTTAAAAAATGATGATGGATTTTTTATCAGGATTGCATTGAATCTGAATATCAATTTGGTTAGAATTGACTTCTTAAAGATATTTAGTCTTTGAATCCATGAGCATGAAATGTTCTTCCAATTATTTAGGTCTTTTTAAAACCTTTTAAAAGGAATGCATTGTAGGTCTCTGAATAAAATTGCTTTATGACCTTGGTTAAGTTTATTCCTAAATATTTGATTCTTTTAGTCACTATTGTAAATGAATTTTTTTCCTGACGTCCTCCTCAGTTTGCACATTACTAGGGTATAGAAACACCCCTGATTTTTGCCTATTGATCTTGTATCCTGACACTCTAGTGAAATCGTTTATTATCTCTAGCAGCTTTATTGTAGGTTTTTAGGGACTTTCTAAGTATAGGATCATATCTTTTGTACATAGCAAAAGTTTTAATTCTTCCTTACCAATTTAGAGGTCTTTTATTTCTTTTCTTGCCCAACTGCTTAGATTACAGCCTGTAGCATTATATTGAAAAACAGTGGTGACATTGGCCATCCTTGTCCTGTCCCTGATCTAAATGGGAATGCTTTCAGTCTTTCACCATTGATTACAATGTTATCTGTGGGATTTTCATATATAGCCTTGATAATGTTGAGGAAGTTTCCTTCTATCCTTATCTTTTAAAGAGTATTTATCAAGAACGGATGCCGTATTTTGCCAGATGCTTTTTTCTTCAATCAATAAAATAATGTGATTTTTCTTCTTTGATTTATCAATGTGGTATATTGAGTTGATTAATTTTCTTGTGTTGAACCACCTTTGTATGTATGGTATAAAACCCACTTGATCATGATGAATAATTATTTTAATGTGTTGTTGGATTCAATTAGCAAGTTTTTTTGGTAGATTTTTGCACCTGTATTCATTAGATAAATAGGTCTGTAATTTTCATTTTTTTTTTGTAATATCTTTGCCTGGCTTTGGTCAGGGTGATATTGGCTTCATAGAATGAGTTTGGTAGCTTTGCATCTTGTTCAATTTTTTGGAAAAGCTTGAGTAAGTTTGGTATTAAATCTTCTTTCAATGCTTGGTATAACTCACCTGTGAAATCTTCTGGTACTGGGCATTTCATTTTGGGAAGTTTTTTGATGAAAGTTTCAATCTCTTTACTTGTGATTGGTTTGTTGAGGTCTTCTATTTCTTCTAGGGCCAGGGATGTTTTTTCATACCTTCCTTGGAAATTTTCCATTTCGTCTAAATTGTGTAGTTCTTTGGT
>JAQZBX010077679.1:0-14237 GCA_029593785.1 Cabassous unicinctus
CCAATTTTTGCAGAATTGGTAAAATGGTTGTTTGCAAACCCTTGCAAATGAATAGAAATTGTGAAATCATATAATGGTGTTTGTAACTAGCAGAGCTAGTATATGGGTATGAGAGTGGTTGAAAGGGAAAGTCATGTTTATTACTAGAAGGAAAGCTAAAAACTGTAAATGGGACTGAATAAGATAGTAAAACTTCATGTAAAACATGAATATGGGTGATATTGCATATATGATTGTTTTTACAAAATATAAATACAAATATACTAGAGAGAAGGAAGAAAGAATTGCAGCTATGTATGGCAGGGGAAGCATAGAGAGATTGAGAGGTGATGAGTTTTGTTTGCTTATATTTTTGTTTATTATTATTGGAATAATGAAAGTGATCTAAGAATGATTGAAGTGAATGCACAAATATGTGATTACACTGAACACCATTCATTTGACACTTTGGAGGAATTTATGCTTTTTAAAAACGCATCAATAAAATTGATGCGTTTTTAAAAAAATACACCAAATATAAGCTATGGACTATAGAAAGCAGTAATATTGTGATAATGTTCTTTCATCATTTGTAGCAAATGTGTCACAATAAAATATGGTGTTTATGGTGTGACAATACACAGAAGTCCTTTATGGTATTCATGATTGTTTTCTTAACTCAAAACTTTTCAAATTTAGGAACGTATAATTAGTACTAGAGTTGGTGGATGTACATCCAAGAGACTTAAGTCTTTGGGTTGTCCAAGTGCCAGCTGAGCCCTGAATCTCAACAGAGTTGTAATACCTTCTCTCCAGTTCAATGGACTCAACCAGGACAACTAACAGGGAGGTGATGATGGACAAACAACCTAATTATAGGTCTAAATAGAAGGACAGAAAAGCCATGCATAGGGAAACCACTGCTGAGTCTGACATTGGGGAGCATAAATATCAGATTAGGGCCCACAGGAAGGGGTCAAATTCCTGAGCTCTATGTCCTGGCTATAGTGTCTGGATGTCTACATATCCCTGAGGAGCTTATTTGAGGTCATATCTACATTGGCTTTCAATGAAATCCCGTTGAGGTGTGCATAAGTGCTACCACTGAGATGGCCTCCCAACTCACTTTGAAGTCTCTTAGGCATAAAAATGCATTTGTCTTTAGCTTTTCTGCCTTTTGATCAAGGTGGGTTTTTTGAGTTTTTTTCCGCATGCATTGCTTGTTGGTACTTGGTAGCAATCCCTCAGTGCCAGGGAGGCTCATCCCTGGGAGTCAGGTCCCATGCTGTGGGGGATGTTATTGCTATTATATGCTCAGTTGGGTTTAGAGACAGGCCACATTTGCACAAAAAGAGGCTCCCTGTAGGTAATTCTTAGGCACCCTACATCACTAAGCTAAGTTTCCATTTCAAGAGTAAAGGTTCATAAGCACAGTCATCAATATCAAGAGCCCATCAATGGACCATCCTCCTTCACTAGTCATTGCCCTTGTCCTTGGGGCATTCTTATTTCTCCATTAGAGAATGTGGCAGAGCACCCACCAATGGGAATTTGATATTCTTTTGCTTATTATGTGACTCTCCACCCTCCATGACAATGCCCCATGAACATTTGAACATGTTTATATGTCTTATAGATATACCCAGGTGAACTTCCTCCCATGTATTCCTCATCAATGACACCCCAAACCAATGATCCTCCCCTGCCAAAGTTTTAACCCTTATAGGATCTAAAACTTCTTAAAAAAATGAAGTCAATAAAATAGCCACATACAATTAATAAGAAAATGAAATAGTAATGATAGTTTTATACATAAGAAGTAAAATATAGAAAAAAATAATAAAAAGTAAAAATAGAATAATATATTTAAAAATTGAAATATTAAAAATAATGGAAAATATTTGAAGAAAAAAGTTTTTTACATTTTGCCTTTCATCACTGTAAGACTGTTGAGCTGTATATACAGTGACATTTTCTTCCATTTACTCCCCCAGTGTCTTATTTTTTTTCATTTTTTCTCCAAAAAAGTTTTAGGTTACAGTAGAGTCATGCAGAGAACACAGGGGATTCCCATATACCCAACATCCTCCCCCTTTTCTCCTTTCCCCCATCAATAACATTTTATATGTGCATGGTACATTTGTTAAAATTGATGCACAAATACTGAAACATAGCTACTAACCATTGTCAATGGATCACATTATGGTTTACATTTTGGACCATATACTTTTATAAGATCTGATAAAATTTAACACGACCTGTATCCATCTTTGCAAGATCATGCAGAACACTTCCATTACCTCAAATTGCCCCCTGTTCCATCTATTTTATTCCTCCCTCCCCCTCCCCTTCAGGACATGGCAACCACCAGGCTTAACTCCTTGAAGGGCAAGAGTCATAGATACATGCATCTTCTATGAGGGCTTGACATAATGGTCTGCCCAACCCTATTAGGCACACCAATGATCTCAAGTGACCCCCATCCCTCTGTTTGAGAATATAGCAGGCCTTCCTTGGATGGGAGGTCAAACCTTCCCACTCATTATGTGGGTCTCTACCCACTGATGCAACACACTATGCTTAAATGATCACTCACACACTCCCTAGAAGCCTGCCCCAGGTAGGCCCTGTCCCAAATGCCCCCCATCCAACACCATAAACTAGTAACCTTTCCTTGTCATATTGCCAAATGAGCATGCCTAACATTGTAATTTCAACCAAGTACCCACCAATCCCATGTTTAACTGCTCCCTCCCCCAACCCTCCACCCAGTTCCATGAACCATCCAACCCACCCTCCCCACCCTGACCCCTGTCAATCTTGCACCACCCACCTCAATATTATCACCAAACCCCTGTCATGACCTTTCACTGCACAACTAAATGCTTCCATCTTGTCATAGATTTCACCCGTATGGCATTTGCTCACAATCTTCTCCCTTTCTGTTTCCTTTAAACCTATACTCCAGACCTTATCTTTGTGAGTCTGCTCAGTTTGAGTAATTTATATTAGTGACATCATGTAATATTTGTTCTTAATGCCTATCTTGCTTCACTCAACATAAGGTCCTCAAGTTTCACCCATGTTTTCCCCTGTGTTAGTATTGTATTCCTTCCTACTGCTAAGTAATATTCCATTGTATGTATATACCACATTTTGTTTATCTATTCATCAGTTAATGGGCATTTGGGTTGATTCCAACTTTTGGCAACAGTGAATAATGACGCTATGAACATTGGTGTGCATATATCTGTACCTGTCCTTACTTTCAATTCTTCTGGGTATACGCCCAGCAGTGGAAATGCTGGATCATATGGCAGGTCTATAGTTAGTTTTTCTGAAGAACCACCAAAATGTCCTCCACAATGGCTGCATCATTCTACATTCTCACCAGCAGTGGATGTGTTCCCATTCCTACTCATCCTCTCCAATGCTTGTAGTCCTCTGTTGTTGTTTTTTAAACTTATTGAAGTATATCACTCATACATGAACATACATAAACAATAAATGTATAGAAATTGTTGTGAACTTACAAAACAAACATTCATAATATCATACAGGGCTCTCATACCTCACCTTACCAACAATAACTTGCATTGCTGTGAAAAATTTTTAACTAATACTTAAAGAGTGTCCTCAAAATATTACTACTAACCAAAGTATTTTCTCCCAATCCACCCTATTATTATTTTTATTTCATCTATACATGAACATACATAAACAGTAAGTATAGAGGAAAAGTTGTGAATTTACAAAGCAAACATTCATAACATCATACAGGGGTCCCATGCATAAACCCTCCTTAAACTGTGCATTGTCATGAGATATTTGTTACAAATGATGACAAAATATTCTCAAAATCTCACTACTAATTATAGTTCTTATCTTACATTTGGTGTATTTTCCCCAAAACCACCCTATTATTAATTTTTTAAATATATATTTTATGACAGAAATTGTAAACTTACAAAACAATCATGCACATATGCAGAATTCCCAAACAAGACCCCTCTATCAACACACCCCACCATGTTGGAATATTTGTTACAGGTTATGAGATAATATCATCTAATTATTACCAGGCCCATAGCATACATTTGGCACACATTTTCCGTACACACATTTCCATTATCAACACAGTACCTCTTTGGCATAGATGGAAGTATATTACATTATTACTATTAACCACAGTCCATAGGTCACTCCAGTTGTATTTTGCCATGATCCTCCACATTCCCACTACCCTGCAATAGTGATGTACATCTGCTCTAGCTCACAAAGGACACTCTTGCATCTGTACCCTCAACCACAATTCTCATCCACCTCTGGGTTTACTGTACTATTCAGTCCCCAGGTTATTCTCTAGCTTTCTGACAATTGGCATTTACATCCCTAGACTACTATTTTCAGCCACATTACCATTTATAAATGGGCTGTTACTCACTAAAATGTGTTACAATCACATACATTTCCACACTTTATCAGTAAATCTAATTAAAACCTCTATATACATTAAATATCAGTAGTCCATCTCAGTCCTCCTCTTATCTCCTTTAAGAATCCACCACCTACCACAAAGTCTTGAAGATATTTTCCTACATTTTCTTCTAGAAGCTTTATGGTTCTTGCTTTTATGTTTAGGTTTTTTATTCATTTTCAGTTAATTTTTGTATAAGTTGTGAGATAGTGGTCCTATTTCCTTCTTTTGCTATGGATATCCATTTTTCTTAACACCATTTGTTGAATGGACTGTTCTGCCAGTGCTGGGTGGGTTTGACAGGATAGTCAAAAATCACCTGACCATAGATGTGAGGGTCTGTTTCTGAACCATCAATTCGATTCCATTGAACTATGTGTCTGTCTTTATGCCAGTACCATGCTGTTTTTTACCATTCTAGCTAGGTAATATAACTTAAAGTCCAGAAATGAGAGTCCTCCAACTTTGCTTTTCCTTTTTAAGATGTTTCTGGCTATTCAGGACCCCTTACTCTTCCAAATAAATTTGATAATCATGTTATCCATTTTTTAAAAAATGCTAGTGGAATTTTTATAGGAATTGCTTTGATTCTGTATATCAATTTGAGTAGAATTGGCATCTTAATGACATTTAGTCTTCCAATCTGTGAGCACTGAATGTTCTTCCAGTTATTTAAGGCTTTTCTTGGTTTCTTTTAACAATGAGTTGTAGTTTTCTGAATACAAGTGCTTTACATCATTGGTTAAGTTTATTCCTGAATATTTGGGTTTTATCTGCCATATTTTATTTTCACTACTCTTTTGACAGTTTTAGTTACTATTATTGATATAATTTTCATTTCTTGACTCTCTTCCAGGCTTCTCTCTCCTGTCTTTTCTTTTCAGGCTGTAGCAAAAACTTTAGAATTTCATGCAAACCATGTCTACTGCTTACAAACTCTCTGTTTCTGTTTATCTGTGAATATTCTAATCTTGCCCTTATTTTTGAAAGACAATCTTGCCAGATATAATATTCTTGGCTAGAAGTTTTTCTCTTGCAGTGTCTGAAATATATCATACCACTGTCTTCTTGCCTCCATGGTTTCTGGTGGAAAATCAGCACTTAATCTTATTGGGTATCTCTTATATATTATGCATTGCTTTTCTCTTTCTGGTCTTTTTCTGGTCTCAGAATTCTCTTTGTCTTTGGTGTTGTCATTCTGATGAGTATATATCTCAGAGTTGGTCTGTTTAAGTTTTTTCAGATGGGAGTACATCATGCTTCTTGGACATGGATATCTATGTCCTTCAAGAGGGTTGGAATATTTTCTACCATTATTTCTTCAAATAGTTCTCTGTTCCTTTTCCCTTCTCTTCTCCTTCTGGGACACACATGACATCTATGTTTCTTGCTGTCATCTAGTTCCCTGAGAACTTGGTCAAGTTTTTCCAATCTTCTCTTCATCTGTTCTTTTGTATGTTCACTTTCAGAGGCCATTTCTTCAAGCTGACCATTCCTTTCTTCTGCCTTCTCAAATCTCCCATTACATGATTCAAGGTGTATTTTAATTTCATTTCTTGTTCCTTTCATTCCCATAAGATCTGTTATTTTTCTATGTATGCTTTCAAATTCTCCTTTGTGCTCATTCAATGTCTTCTTAATATCCTTGATCTCTATAGTCATCTCATTGACTTTATTAAGGAGATTTGTTTGAACATCTTTGATTAACTGTCTTAACTCCTTTATGTCATCTGGAGGTTTATCTCGTTCCTTTAACTGGGCCATATCTTCCTGTTTCTTGGTATGGATTGCAATTTTTTGTTGGTATTCTAGCATCTGGCTTAAGAAAGTATTTATTCTAGGTGCAGTTTTTTTCTTTAGTTTAGGGCTTCCTTCCCTTTCTCCCTTGCTGGCTGTGTAGTAGAAGCCAAGGGTGTAGTTGGTGCTATAAGCTGTGGAGCCTCAAGCTGCCCACATTGCCCCAAGTACCAATGAAGCTTCTCCCAACTTTCTCCCTTGCCATGGGTAAAGACAGAGCTACAGCTGTTTGGAATAATCCAATTCATGCAAGCCTAGGCTGTAGTTGCCCTTAGAGACTAATGAAGCTTCACACCCCTTTCTCTCCTGCCTGTGGTGGGAATGGACCTGCAGGTATGGGCAGCAATCTATGCAGTGCAGGTCCAAGATGACAGGAGTTACTCTGGTAAACTTTTGATTATTCAGTCTGTGATAGCCAAATGTACCTGCAGTTACCTGGACAGACTTGTGTAGGGCTCGCCAGCTTCCTCCCTGCTAGGCGTGGGGCTGAAACCTAGGCTAGGGTTGCAGGCAAATCTGGATGAAAAAAATCTATCTCTACCATAACTGTGATTTTCAGTCAGCCCAGCTGACCCTCATCTTGGGGTTGGAGTAAAAATGGTGGCTACCAGCCTCTTTCTGGCTTGGACAGTTTCAAACTTTAGCTGTTCTTAGGGTTATACTTTAGCCAGCCTAATTTACAATCAGTAGCTGAAATTGGTGGCCAACTGTCTCTTCCTCCCCTCTTTATGGGAAATGGAGTTTTCTATTCTTGTCATAGAATAGCTCCTAGTGTGGCTTGTGCTGCCAAAGTAGGATGATCACTGGCCTCTGCAGCGTGTCCTGTAGTTTCCCAGAGAGGCTGGAGCAGCTCTCCTCAATTTCCTCACTGCCTGAGATAGGCCTGGGGCTTAGGCTAGAGCTGCCATCTGATCTAGATGGAAAAAGCTGGTCCCTATCAGCACTGTGATTTTCAGTCAGCCCCACTTCCCCTTGTGTAAAGCACGGAGTTAAGATGGTGGCGATCAGCCTCTTTCTGAATTGGACAGGTTGAAACTTTAGCTGTTCTTAGGATTATACTTTAGGCTCCAAATTTGCTAATCAGTAGCTGAAGTTGGTGCCCAACTCACACTTCCTCCCCAATTTCTGAAAGGTGGAGCTTCCAATTTCAGCTGTGGAATAGCTCCCAAGGCAGGTTTTGCCTCCAGTGGACGATGGGCACTGGGAGATGGGCACTCTGTGGCATGGAGTGCTCTACTTAAAATACTCTGCATATGGGCATTATCCTTCCATTCTTTCAAGGATGTTGCAGGTTGCACTTCCGTTCTCCTGGTGCCCCCAATCAAGTGCTGTAAATAGCTCTGGGTGATGGCTAACTTCCCTGAAGTGGGAGCTGATTCAAAGTAAACAGGTGGCTCCTTGCTTTGCCACCATCTTGCTGGTTATAGTCCTCTGTTTTTTTAATAGCCACCAGTATAATGAGTGTCAGATGGTATCTCATTGTAGTTTTGATTTGCATTTCCCTAATAGCCAGTGATGTTGAGCATTTTTCCTGTGATTTTTAGCCATTTGTACTTATTCTTTGGAGAAGTGTTTGTTCAAATCAATTGCTCATTTTTTAAAATATATTTTTTAATTTTTTAAAAAAGGTATGTAAATTACATAAATGTTACATAAAAATATAGATTCCCGTATGCCTTGCTTCCTAAACTTCCCATATTTTCCCACATTAATTCTTTCATTAGTGTGGTACATTTATTACAATTGATGGAAACACTTTAGAGCATTGCCACTAAGCATGGTTTACATTGTAGTTACACTCTCTCCCACACAATTTTGTAGGTTATGGCAAGATATGTAATGGCCTGTATCTGTCATTGTAATGTTATTCAAGAAAATTCCCAAGTCCCCAAAATGCCCCCATATTTCACCTGTATCTCCCTCTTCCTGCCCTCAGAACCTCTAGTGGCCACTGCCTCCATATGAATGATATAGTTTCTTTCATTGCTAGAATCACAATAAGCCTATAGCAGAATACCAGTAATCTAATTTAATCGATAGTTCATTTCCCAATCCTGAGGATCCTGGAATGGTGTTGCCCACTTCACCTCTAATTGAGAGGAGGCTTTGATCTCATTGGGCAGATGGATTTGACTCTTGCTTGCAGTTGTAGACTCTCTCGGTTCCTTGGGATGGTTGTTGTCCATCATCATCTCCTTGTTAATTGTCCTGGGTGAGTTCAATGAACTGGAGAGTATGTATTGCAACTCTGTTGAATTTCAGGGTCCAGCTGGCACATGGACAGCCCAGAGATTAAAGTCTATTGCATGTACACCTACCAACTCCAGTACCATCTATAGTTTTATAAATAAAAGGGACAGAAGAGGCATGTGTAGAGAAGGCACATCTGAGTCCAACTATGTCATATTTGGGAGCACAACCTTCAAAGTAGGGCCATTGACAAGGCACCAAACTGTGGAGCTGTCTGCCATGACCATAGGATCTGGGTGTCTCCAGAGCCCTCTGGATCCCCATTATTTGGGGTAGTATCTACCTTGGCTGTCTATGAGATCCTGCTGAGACATGCATAAGTGTCGCCTCTCTGCTGACCTCCTGATTCACTTTGAAGTATTTTAGCCATATACACCCCTTTGTCCTTATGCTTTCTCCCTTTTATTCAAGGTCTTTTTCCAGTTGTATCACCAGCCAGTGCTTGGTAGTAATCCCTCTGTGGCAGGGAGGCTCATCCCCAGGAGTCATGTCGCATGCTGGGGGGAAGGTAATGCATTCATATGCTGAGTTTGACTTACTCATCTTTTAAATGGTTATTTGTCTTTTATTTTTCAGGTGTAGATTTTTCTTTATATATGATAGATAATAGACTCCTATCAGATAAATGGTTACCAAATATTTTCTCCCATTGAATAGTCTGCCTTTTCACTTTCTTGACAAACCCTTTGACATGCAAATTTTTTTTATTTTGAGGGGGTTCCATTTGTTTACTTTTTTCTTTCACTGCTCATGCTTTGGGTGTGAACTTGATGAAATCATTTCCTATTACAAGACCTGTAGAGGTTTCTTTACATTATCTTCCAAAGTCTTTATATTCGTGGCTCTTATATTTAGATCTTTGATTCATGTTGAGGTAATTTTTTTATAAAGTGTGAAATGTTGTTTCTCTAATTCTTTTGGATATGGATAACCAGTTATCCAAACACCATTTGTTGAAGAGGCCTGCTCTCCCAGTTGAGTGGGCTTCATGGCCTTGTTGAATATCAGATGACTATATATGTGAGGAACTATGTCAGAACTCTCAATTCAGTTCCATTAGTCAGTATGTCTATCCATGTGCCAATACCATGGAGTTTTGACCACTGTAGCTTTGTAGTATGTTTAAAGTCATGTACTGCAATTCCTCTGATTTCATTTTTCTTTTTCAATATATCTTTGGCTCTTCAAGGCCTCTTGCCCTTCCAAATAAATTTCATAGTTATTTTTACCAATTCAGAAAAAATGCTGTGTTGATTTTTATTGGAATTGAGTTAAATCTTTTTATCAGATTGGGTAGAATAGACATCATAATGATGTTTAGACTTCCTATCTATGAACAGGAAATAGTCTTCCATTTACTTAAGTCTTATTTGATTTCTTTTTACAGTGTTGTGTAGTTTTCTGAATACATGTTATTTACATCTTAATTAAATTTATTCCTAGGTATTTGATTCTTTTAGTTGCTAATGTAAATGATATTTTTCCTGATTTCCTTCACAGATTGCTCATTCTTGGTGTACAGAAATACTACTGGTTTTTGTGCATTGATCTTATAACATGTGACTTTACTGAACTCATTTATAAGCTCTAGAAGCTTTAGTGTATATTTCTCAGGGCTTTCTATGTATAGGATCACATTTTCTGGAAATAGTGAAATTTTTAATTCTTCTTTTCCAATTTGGATGCCTTTTATATCTTTTTCTTGCCTAAGTGCTTGAGCAAGTACTTCTAACACAATGTTAAGTTGGAGCTGTGATAATGGGCATCCTTGTCTATTTCCTGATCTCAGAAGGAATGCTTTTAGGATTTCACCATTATATATGATGTAAGCTGTGGGTTTTTCATATATATCCTTTATCATGTTGAGGAAGTTTCATTCTACCCCTTTCTTTTGTAGTGACTTTATCAGGAAACAGTGCTGTATTTTGTTTAATGATTTTTCTGCATCTTTAGAGATGATTATGTGATTTTTTTCTTTCAATCTCTTTATGTGATGTATAACATTGATTGATTTTCTTATATTGAACCATCCTTGCATACCAGGGATGAAACCCACTTGGTCATGGTGTATAATGTTTTTGAGGTGATGTTGAATACAATTAGCAAGTAAATTGTTGAGGATTTTAGCATCTAGTTTCCTTAGGGACATTGGCCTATAGTTTTCCTTTCTTGTGGTGTCTTTGTTTGGCTTTGGTTTTAGGGTAATTTTGGGACCATAGAATGAGTTATGCAATGTTCCTTCCACTTCTATTTTTTTGGAAGAGTTTAAGCAGGATTGGTGTTAGTTCTTTCTGGAATATTTGGTAGAATTCACCTCTAAGGTCATCTGGTCACAGGCTCTTATTATCTGGGAGGTTTTTGATGACTGATTCTATCCCACTACCTGTGATTTGTCTGTTGAGTTCATCAATTTCTTCTTTCTTCAATGTAACCTGCTTGTGTGTTTCTAGGAGTTTGTCCAGTTCCTCTAAATTGTCCATCTTTTTGTCATATAATTTTTCAAAGGCACATAGTTTTTTAAAAATATATATTTCTTATGAGAAACTCAAATTAAATTGAAATTTCTGTATTTTACCTGGCAATCAGGATGGCTAGAAATTCAAATGCACAAATGATGATTTTTAATGGATTAAAAGAAAAAGTGGATGGCAGAAAAAATACAGTATCTGCCATGATGTGGGCTGGTGTCACTTGCTTAAGAATCCCTTATAGACTCTGTTAAAAAAAACCAGCTCCAGGGGTCTCATGCCCCCAGCCCAAACATACCAAACCAGTATTTCTGCTAATGGGACTTCATATTTGCTAAGTTTCCCAGATGATTCTACTTCTGTTGCTAGTTGACATGGTGTTTGTGATCTTGGATACATGATATGATCCTTTACTTTCTTTGTAGCGGTCTAATTTGAGCTGGTTATGCTCTTGTTTTTATGTAAGGGACCTGACTTAAGAGATGTTCATATTCCTGTTCAATGACTCACCTGGTGAGGAGTAAAAATCAAAAGATGTCACAAATATTCTATTAGCCTTTAGAATATTTAAGCTCTTTGAATGTTCATACAGTGGCTCAGCAGCTTAACTAATGATACACATTATCCTGATTTATATTGATCATTAGCAATAAAGTTGATGGGAAATTTGTAACTCCCTATAGTATGTTAACTTTAGGTCTTCCAAGGTAACTACCATCCTGGTTTGATTTGGACAGTTCCATTTTTAGCACTGAAAGTTTCATGTTTTTTGCCTTTTTTTTCCACTTTCTTTAATAATTTTTAAAATTTTTAAAAGATACTTAGATTACATAAATGTTAAACAAAAAATATATATAGGGATTCCCATATGCCCCACCTCCCATATATCCCACAACATCCCACATAAACATCCTTCATTAGTGTGGCACATTAATTGCAGTTGATAAACACATCCTGGGGCTTTGCCATTAAGCATGGACCATAGTTTACATTGTAGACCACACTCTCTCCAACATAGTTCTGCATGTTATATGATGATATAAAATGGCCTATATTTGTTATTGCAATATCACTCAGGACAATTCCCAAGTCCTAAAAAATCCCCTGTATTATAACTGCTTTTCCCTCTCCCTGCCCCCAGAGCTTCCAATGGCCACTGGCTCCACATCAATATTGTAATTTCTTCCATTGCTTGAATCACAATGTGTCTATAGAAGAATACCAGTAAGTCCGCTCTAGTCCATATATCTTGCCCCCATCCTGAGGAGTCTTGGATGGTGATGTTCACACCACCTCCAATTGAAAGGAGTCTAATATCCTGTGGGGAAGATGGATGGGATTATCCTTCCTGCAGCTGCAGACTCTGCATTCACTGGGATGGCAGTTATCCATTATCATCTCCCTGCCAGTTGTCCTGGGTGAGTCCAATGGGCTGGAGAGTAAGAGTTGCTAATCCACCAAGGTTCTGTGCCCAGCTAGCACATGTACAATGCAAAGACTCACATCTCTGGATGTACAGCTACAAACCTCAGCACCAAATATAGGTTTGAATAGAAGGGAAAGATGAGCAATATGCAGGGAATACATAGTTGAGTTCAACTCTGTCATTCTCAGGAGCACAAAATCCAAAGTAGGGCCCACTGGCAAGACACCAAACTCCAGAGCTATCCACCCTGAAATAGGACATGGGTGTCTCCAGAACCCACAGGAGCCCCACTATTTGGGGTGATATCCACTTTGGAATTCTATGAGATCCTACTGAGATGTGCATAAGTGTTTCCCCTGGGATGACCTCCCAACTCATTTTGAAGTCTCTTAGCCATATAAACTCATTTGTCTTTACCTTTCTCCCCTTTTATTTATGGTCTTTTTCCAGTCACATTGCCAGTTGGTGTTTGGTAGTCATTGCTCAGTGCCAGGGTGGCTCACCCCCAGAGTCATATTCCATACTGGGAGGAAGGTAATGCATTTATATACTGAGTTTGGCTTAGGGAGAGGCCACATTTGAGCAACAAGGAGGCCATCAGGAGGCAACTCTTAGGCACCCCATAACAATAGCCTGTTTCAATTTCAAGAGCAAAGACTCATAAGGATAATCATCAATATCAAGGACACATCAGTGGATCATCCTCCCTCACCAGTCACTGCCCCTGCACTTGGGGAACTGTTGCTGCTCCCTTGGAGAATATGGCAGAGCTCTCCAGGATGGGACTTCAGTATTCTATCATTTATTGATTAATTCTCCACCCACTGTGACAATGTCCCATGAACATTTGAACATTTTTATATACCTTATATTTATGCTCAGGTGAACTTTCTCTCAGGCATCCCCCATCCTTGACACCCTACACCAACAATCCTCCCCCACCCCAGTTGTAACCATTCTGTGACCCAAAGCTTCTTCAAATATGAAGGCATTACAATAACTGAATACAATTAATAAGGAAATGAAATAATAATGGTAAGTTTAAATGTAAGAGATAAAATACATTAAAAATTAAAAAAAAAAGTAAAAGAAAATTTAAAAATTGGGATATTAAAAAATGAAAAATATAAAATGTTTTTGCCTTTTGCCTTTCATCAATGCAATATCTTGTGTCCAGTCTGTACCATGGCACCTTCCCCCTCCTATTCCCCATTTTCTCACTATTTTTCATTTTGTTTTCAAAGAAGTTTTAGGTCACAGAAAAGTCACTCCCAAAATACAGAAGACTCTCATATACCCAACATCATCTGCCTTTCCTCCCCCATATTAATACCTTTTTATATGTGGATGGTAGCATTGTTATAACTGATATACAAATAGTGAAACATTGCTACTAAACATTGTTAATGGCTTACACTATGGTTTATACTTTACACTGTACACTTTTATAAATTTTGATGGCATTATGTTTTTTGCTTTCAATTCCAGTTGCCCCTTGACAACCTTCCTGTAGTGAATTCTTTTTTTTTTTTTTTAAGATTTATTTATTTATTTATTTATCCCCCCCTTGCTGCTTGTGCTCACTGTGTCCATTCGGTGTGCATTTTTCTCTGTGTCTGCTTATCTCCCCCTTGCTGTGAGGTCCCGCTGCATCAGCCCACTGCACCACGCGGGTTGGCCTGCCCTCACAAGGAGGCCCCGGGAAGCGAACCCGGGGCCCCACACATGGTAAACGGGGGCTCTATCGATTGAGCCACACCTGCTTCCTGTTGTGAGGTCTTGCTGCATCAGCCCACCGGGCCGCGCGGGCCGGGCTGCCCTCACAAGGAGGCCCCAGGAA
>JAQZBX010077680.1:0-14232 GCA_029593785.1 Cabassous unicinctus
AGTGGACTAAGGCAGAATATTTGAATAAAGTTTAATCCCATTCCAAACTTTTGATACTCTTAAAAACCAAAACCTCTCACTGAAAAACCATTACTCTGAATTTAAGAGTCCATGTTTTACTTGCCATCTTTTTTCTTGTAAAAGTTAACTACAAATTTAATGTAAGAAATTTTAGATGGATAAGGAACACCATGAGAATGAATACAAATATATTCCAGTCCTTAAAATGTAAACATAATTTTGCTTACTAGTTAAATACTAAGGTCAAGGCAATCGAAAAATGGTTATTGAGGCTCATCCATCTTTTGGACATTTGGCACCTCATTGTATAAATGTGGACATTTATAATTTTGGCTCATGAAAGCTTTGAAATATTTGACTTTATTTTGAAATCTGTCAACCCCTTTTTGAAGTCTCTTAATTTGAGGGGACTAGATTAAACTGGAATAGTAAAGTACACTCTGCAAATAACTGGAAGTACCCAGATTATTTTTTTCTTAGGTTGCCAAAAAATTTTATAAATTGGGCCTTGGCAAATGATTATTTTAGGTTGTCTAACATGTCGAGAAGTAGAGTTTCTGTTACAAAGGAAATGATGTTTTTCATTTAGAGGATGAAACATTTTCCACCACCATGAATCTGTTACTGGCTTCATTCAGCCAGCTGCCAGTGGAATCCAATTTTCTAGAAGGCAGAAGCAGTGCCATTCACTCTTGCTGTTCTTTCACCTATTTCTTCAAATTTTGAGTCCTTCAGCCTCGAAGCATCCTTAGGGTCTTCCTCTGCCAGGTTAAATGTGTGAATTACAGAGTAAAGAATGAGTTGAAGATTTGTTCCATTTCCTGCTGTCAAATAATAATTTCTCATAGTTTTCTTTTTTTCTTTTTCCCTCATGGTGTTCTCTTCCAGAATCTGAGTCACTAAATGAGTTTTATCAAAGGAGGGAAATACACTTAGATATTTAGAAATTGAAAGGAGATTCATAAGTTGGCAATCACCTTGAATGAAAGTACCAGGTGAATATTGTCATCCTTCAGCCCAGGTGATAAAGTTTATTAATCTTAAAGAATGTTAAGCATAAGCAATTGTAAAGATTTTAAATATTAAATAAGTGATTGTGTAGCTTAACTTGTATGTCTTACAGAAATAATTACTGTCTTTTAATTTTGTTCTTTTCTTAGAATGTGGTGGAAAACTACTAGAAATTTTACTGAAATATAATTGTATGGCATTTTTAAAGAAAAACCTGGAATATGTTGTTTGAAAAGCTTTTGACATTGATTCGAAATTAATGTGCACACATTTGTAGGCTTTCACAGATGTAATCATTTATGGGAAAAGTGTAGTGAATATTTTATATATATTCTCTAGAACTTAAATCCCATTCTACGAACTATTGGCGTAGGAATAGGCATCAAAATGTGGGATTCATGCACAAGTAGGCGGTTTGTGTACTATAGTATGGATTTGCTGTTTCCTATTTTCTTTAGGGAGGTATTTTAGTTCCCCTGGGGAAATAAACTTCCCATTTATTTTTCTTAAGTATTTTTAAACTTGGTTACTTATTTTTTTAAGTAATCCATGCTACCGTTTTAAAATGAGAACCTGGGAAGCATTTTAGTGAATCTTTTGCATTTAAAACTAATTTCAATCAGCAAATATTCACCAACTGCCTACTTTGTGCTAGATATTTGTAGAATTGCACTTTTGTTTGTGAGCATAAACATTGGGCATAAATCTAAATCCTTCTCTTTGCATATTCCCCAGAGAATAGGAACGAAGGTGAAAATGTGTTTTGGCCTATGTTTTCTAGTCATTTCTATGTATTTCATTAGAAAAATATTTTTAAAAAATATTTTCGGTTAGGGAAACAACCCACTTGCCTAACTTCTGAAAGTCTTTGGAACAACAACAACAAAAAAAGACAACATTTTTAGATGGAGACTGTAATCACTCAGTCACCTAATAAAAAGAGTGCTTCAGAGTATGTATACAGGGCAAAATGGTAAAATCTTTCATTTGGTAGGGGCAGGGCAGGAGCTGAGGCAACAGCCCTCCCCTGAAGATAGAATGCTTTAAAAACATGTTGCCTTTAAAATTTAAGACAGAATGCATTTTGAAACCGCTTCTCTTTTTTACCCCGTCCTCTCAGCATTCATGTTTTAGTTTGCTCCCAAATGCTCACAAGTCAGTGCCAGACGGAAATTCGCTGAGGCCGCTGCAGTCCCACAGAGGCCACTCAGGGGAGGGACGCGGGCGGAACAGTCGGGCTCAGTCCTCCCGGGCCGCCAGGCCCCAGGTCCTGCGGTGCCTCCTGCCCGCTCCTGACTCCGCCCCTTCTCTCTTCTGCACCCCACCCCGCCACCCCTCTGCTCACATGTGTCCCCCCTCCCCCTCCCTCCTGAGCCTCTGGAGTCGCTTCGAGGCCATCTAGTCATACGCTGTCCATCAGATGTGTTTACTTTTTTCCTGACAGCCGACACATCTGGAGCACATATTCAGGTTATTCCAGTGCCACTAGACACATTCCGCAAGATCATTTCAGCGGTTGTTATGGCGATCTTCCTCCCTCCAGTGATTTTCAAGTTGCATGACAGAAATAGCTAGAGCTAACCAGGGGGACAAAAGTCAACGGGATCAGGAAGGGCTTCTTTCACAGAATGAACTAATTAGTGACCCTGCTTTCTTCACAGGGCAATGAGCATATGGTTTAATAAAGTGAGTCTATGACACTTTTTTTTTTCTCTGTAGGCAAAGCTGTCACTGGCTGAAAACTTTCCTGTTTTTACTGGTGGGACCATAGTCTGCTGTCTTTCAACAGAGTTTACTTCACAAGTAGAAAATGTTTGCTCCTGAGAGTTAAACTTCAGAACTTTTTCTTGGCTTCATACTACCTAACTGTAGTAGGTCCTTCAATTTAAAGAGACAGTGTTCATTTTAGTTGGGTTTCATTGGGAGAAATTTATGCTGACTCAAGACTGCATTTTCAGTTAGGCTTTTGTAGGTATTATGAACTGGGTCCTGAAGTTCAGATAAATATAATTTGTCATTTATTGGGGTTTTCCTATCAAATATAATCACATTTATTTCTCACTAGATTAGTAACAAATTTATATGCAGCTGTGATTTTGAGGGGAGGCACAATTATAAAATATCTTAGTATTAAAAGTTTTGATTAATTAAGCAAACTACATTTTTATCGCATTTTAAGTAACACGTAGAAGTCTGGTTATGATTCAATTCCCCCCCCCCTTGTGGCTTAACTTTTTACATTTTATGTAGGTTTTTGACGTTATAGTGTGAACATAGCATTGCAGACATGGGAACTTAGACCTGTGATCATTTTGTATTATGAAGTAGAAAACTACTTGCAGTTTATAATAGGTGTATAAGGTAATGCTGTAAAGCATTGACATGTTTGATTATTATATGAAGAATACAACATGCCTTCATAAATGTTTTCTGAAGAATGGACATATAATATGAATTCATGTTGCCATTAGTCATACTCAGAAATTTATAAATCACAGGGGCCCATTTCCTTTCCTTTTTTTTGTTTCTGCATTCCTGCCCTATAATTCATTCAGCTTTTTAAAAACGGAGCCAGCTATTTATATGAGTATAACACTTTTCCTTACGTGTACCCCCAAATACTCCTTCCTTTACATGTGTACATAGTTACCACTTAACCTCCTTTTCTTGTTCTTTTATGAAAATGCTCCTGAATTCCTCTCACTTGCGCACACCCCATTTTTTAAGCTTAGTCCCAAGGCACTAGAGTCATCATGAACAACAGAGTGTCTGTTTTTCTTTTACAGTTGAATTACTCAGATGCTGACTGGTTTCTCTGGATCGTGGGACTATGACAGTGGGTGACAATAAGTAGGAAAATCAGTCTTTCAAACAGTGTCTGTCCCCCACCCCCAGCATTCCTTTTCTGTGGGTCCTGCTGAGGCTGGTCACCAGCCTGCTTTGGAGTACCTGCTCTCAGGAGGATGAGGGGGGCATGAAGGAGCCACATAATTAGATGTGAATTTAATTCATGGAGACCTGGGAGACCTGCTTGTCCCTGTCTCCTTGTGTTCTTGCTAGTTACACATTATTAACTGTGGTGCCTTTCAGGGCCCCAATTACTTGGGCAAGTATGTATCATGCAGCGACTGAGCTCAAGTTAGAATGCTGAGGGTAGTTATAAAATTATGTTTCCCTCTCCAGATGTAACTTTGCAGTAATTAAACCTAATGCAATTTAAGCGTTGTAGTCAGTGTTGTGGTAGCTATCTCCAAGTCTAATTGGTAATATCACTTAAATCATGGCACTTATTGCCAGTTATCTGGGAACTAGAATGAACCAAGAAAGTCAAATATATTAACCCTTACTTTTTCTGCATCAGGTGAAATGAATAGTTTGTCCCTTTATAAAGATCTATCCGTATTATGACGTTTTGATACCGTTTGATACAATGTTTTCCTAATTTGGATATCTTCCTCCCTTCCTCCACCTGATATCTGCTTTTACGCCATAGTTTTCTATAGTTTATTGCCCTGCTCCTTGGAGATTTCGTTCAGCACAGAGCTCTTGTCCACTTGGGTTTTTTAGTTTTCCTTGCTAAGTGGATGATCACCAATCCATGGTGAAAACATCCTTGTCCACCATAAAAATCTGTTTGTTTACTGTTGTTAGTTAAGTTTCTTCCAAGAGAAAAAGCGAAAGGGGTCCAAACAAAAGATATCACAAAAGATCCTCAAGTTTAAAATTTTCTTTTGCATTTGTTTTATTATGCCAAGAAGAGGGCAACCAGCTTAATTAAATCAAGCTGCCAGGGTGCCAGAACAGTTTGTGGGCATGTCATAGCTAAATAAATAGTGGACTATTATGGCAGTGATAATCTCAACTTATGGGGTTTTCTCAGTTGTGAAGTGTTTGTGTTAAGGATGACTTTTTTGTTGTTTTTGTAACAGTCTGACAGCTGAAGATGCTTTTAAAACCTTCTAGTCACTTAGAGCAGAGCTATACAGTACTGGCTTGGTGTTTCTAAAAGGCAGGTCCTATCCATCATAGAAACAGCAAGTCTCTGGGTTATGGGGGAAGATTGAGGGGTGGGGAAGTGAAGCTGGGAGAAGGGGGAGCTGCTCTGTCCAGTTTACATTTGTCACCAGTGACTAGCTTTTAAAAAATGTATTAGCTGTGCATGGTGGTAAGTAAGATCCAGCTGCAGGGGATTACAGCTTTGAGTGGGTCGGGGAGCTTGGAATGCATTCAGTTCCATCAGGGGATTTGTGTCCCTCGTCATTAGCCTTAACATTACTAAAGCAGTAAAGATTAAGAACAGATCAGTGTCACCTGCCCTGAACTTTTGAAAAATCCTGGAGCCATAAAACAGAGGGGCGGTGGTGGTTTAAAAAGTGTCCCTTCCCTGTGTCCCAAAGTGTTTTTCAAAGGATACACAGGAAATAAAAGGAAACACTTAGGTTCAGGTGAAAGGCTGTCAGGGTTGAATTATTCCCACAACTTACTGAACATGTCATAGACATAATTTACGATGAAAAACACCTCTACAAATACCTTTCTGTAAATGAACATTTTTGTTGGGGGGGGAGGAGGTTTAATTCCCGATGAACAGCAGTTACTAGGAAATGTTTCTGTGAGATTTAGTCTCACTCCTTAGGAGTAAAAGCTTTTACTTGGTTTGATTTTGGTGACACCCCCACCCCTAAATAGGAAAGTTAAGAGAGCACCACAACGGTTTACTTTTTCCAGGGATTTTGAAATTCAGCATACATGCCAGCAAGCAGTTTAGAGGCAGGAAGTCTTTTCTAGTATTGCAGTCATGAACTGGTAAACTAGAAGCATCTGTAAAAATTTAGCGGGAATATCAGCTTTCTCAAAGCTCCAGCCCAAGTGTAATGAGGTGCAAATGATAGCACTGTATAACCCTTCCCAGCACCAATTGTGGAATGAGATATTGAGGCAAAAATAAATAGGAAGACAAAGATTTCAGAACTCTACTTCACTGAAACAAATTTCATTTTTCAAGTGAAATGGCTTTCCGATGACTAAGGATAGCCAGCTTTTGGGGTTGGTGAGTAGTAAACAAATGATTTCTGCTCAGCATCTCTAATACTGTTTTTGAAAAGTGGTTGCTTTGAGGGTATGGGTGTGTGAAATGACATACCTGCTTATTTGGCTGAGTTAATTAACAAGAGTTTTTAGTTTAAAGTAAACTTCAGCTGATTTGTATCTTTGGCAGGCACCTCTCTTTTTACAGAAAGGAAAAAAAAGAGAGGTAAGGAAAAAAAGAAAAGATGTGATTTGTTTGAAGGAACACATCTGGGGTGTGATCTGCTATATATTAATACCAGATGGCAGGTTTAGGACAACTAAACCCATTTTAGCCTGGTCAAATGGTATCTTAATATGTTGCCCCCCACCCCCACTCCATCCATGCACAGGAAGTAAAACAATTATTTGCACTCAAGGCTAACAGTCCTCCTTGTATCTGTGGCTTTGGGCTCTCTTTCACCGCCTCTCTCCTGTTTATAGACAAGGCTGGCTTCCCTTGGCAACCCCTAAAACAGTTTCCCTCTGTGGCTCAGACCTTTTCAAAGGTATGTTTTGTCGAGGCAGAGGTGTGGTGCCTTAAGGTAGCTCGTGCTTGTCATGACAGGCATGGCATTAGCTGGGCTGAGCAGTGACTAGAAGTGACAGCATTGGTTTGAGGTGCCTGGGGGCCTCTTAGTCATTAGTCCTGCTGGAGCATTGAGAATATAAAGCACCTCCAAGCACCATTGCTTATCGTGGAGATAATAGTTAAGGAGAAAAGGGGCCAGGAGGTGACTGAAGACCGCAAAGTGCCTTTTCCCCTTTATCATTTTGTAGTAGATGTTACTTCAGAGTGTCGTATACATGATGTTGAGAAAGAAGAAAGAACTCTGTAGAGCCACAGAAGGGGACTTTGAATCTCCAGAAGTTTTGAATCTTCTCTGTTCCATCATTAGACTTACAATTTTTTTGTACATTGTTGTGTAACAAAATGACGAACCAAATAAACATTAAAAATAAGACCCCTAATTATACACTTGAAAGAAAGGGGGCAATAAGTAAAATATTCTCCCTCACTATTGTTTGATACGTTACCCCTCAGTGACAGACAGCTGTCAGAGCCTATATTTGTTACTGATTCCCATCACACCATCCATTGGGTTTCTGGTACATTTTCCAGGAATCATTCTTAGAGTCTCATTACTGATTGATGGACATATAATTTATGCAAAGAGCTATAAATTGTATTAATTAATCCATTCTGCAAAAGAAGATTAATTAGAATTGTCTGTAGGAATCTTATATGGACACAATTCTAATATAATTCTATAGGCGCTGTTAGGAATTTGAATGCAATTTTTAAAGCACCTACATAGAGGTAGAAAAAAGACCTTTAGGGGAATTCAGTGAATGTTCTTGGGCTGAGCTTTAACTTACTTTAACCCTTCATAGTTTATCTTTCTGGTTAGTCAAAGACCACTCAGGTTGTAGTCCACCTGTTTAAAAAACAAACAGTGACTATGTACCAAATGTAATTGTAGATACAGAATTCAAGGCAGCCAAATGTTATCCTGGTTGGATTTTAAATTGTTTTCCTTAAAGTAAAATTTTCATATATAATTCTTACTAAAAACATCATAGAACTGTTTGATACACAGCTTTTCTACTTGCTATTTTAGAAAAAGAATTTGGTTAGAAAAATCTCTTAGTGAATTTAACAATAGCAGTAAGTTTGCTTTTTACTGTTTAAACACCACCACAATATAAACAATTTAGCTACAAGAAACTTAGCTCAGTTTCCTAATATGCAGAACTAGGATCGCTTTGGTAACTTGGAGTAGAGTGCTAATGTGATTTCAGTCATTTTGTGGAGGACTTTATATTGAAGAGACAAAACCCTTTCTAAATTCTTAAAACTATTTGACCAGTTACAGGGGTCCTTCCTAATTAATATTAACCTAAATTTATAGCAATCTTTGAGTCTAGGAGTTGTGCAATATATCTTGCCTTAAAATATATAAATTTAAATTGACCAAATAGCAATAGTTTTTTTACCATGTTTGATCAGTTTTTTAATGTTCCACAGTTACTAATTTCTAAACTAGAATAATCTATTTCAGCTAGAACATTTCCAGGCATCCCACACCATGTTAATCCTTTTTTTATTACATGTCAAATAATAGGTTTTTTAATTGTTGAAGTGAGTTTATCATATCTGACACGTTTGGGTAAATGACAACAACTTTGGTGTTTTAGAAATGTGCCCTGATTACAGAAATCAGCCTTCAAAAAAGGTTCAGGCAGTTTCCTAGTAAGTTGTTAATAGATTACCATCTCCTCTGTCCCCCGCGCTCATTTTTTTTTCCCTATTAAAGGCTGTGCAGTAGTTCCCACCTACCTACCTAGTTCTCCTTATAGTGCTGTACTAAGTCCTATTGTAAATACCATTCAGAGTTTAAAAGCTTGGGCTTTTGCATCTAGGCTCACTTGAGTTAGGATAACTGGTCTATTACTATGGGCAAGTTTCTTGACATTTGTCTTGGTTTCTTTTTTAAAAATGGTTAGACGTAGTTTATGGTTTTTGTGGGCATAAAATGAGACAGTATTAGAATGTAGAACCTAGTGGAGAACCTATAGTAGAGGGAGGTGCAATACTTGATAATTACAATTATTATCATTTAAATAAAAAGTTGGCATAAAATTTAAATGGGCTATGAATATTTGAGGAGTGGTCAGGTTCTGAGTACATTACTTTGTAAAAGTTACTATTTGCAAATTACATTCTTAATGCCTCATTTAGTTTGTATCTCTTAACTTCCCAGTACATTTCCCTTAGTTTATTTTATCCACCACAAATACTCTTCTGAGAATTGAAAAGAAAACAAGTGAAAATTAAAACGATTTAAGTTGAAAATACATGACTAAAAAATTAATACATATTCAAACACTTTTTTTTTTTCTTGTTTGAGTTTATTTAGAGAAAAAAAACAACACTGCAGCTTAGTACTACTGCATTTGTATATTCACACATATATGAAAAATCTTAATATAGTCTTAACTATTTCAGGGGCCTGCTTTTTGGAGGCCTATTATTAAATAATCCTATTATTTACAGGCCTTTAAAAATCAATACTCGTATTTGGAAGGGTTATATCTAGAGTTCGTTTGGTGAAACACCCACTTTATTCATCAATATGAAGTTTTTAACTTTGAAAAGTTGCAGAATTTTTCTTTAAATATAGGGCATATATTTGTATGTATATTTTTTTCATCCATTGTTTTATTTGTGAGTAGCCGATTTCCCAGAAAGAATGTAAATAACCAATGAGTGAAGGGAAAATAATCAATATATATCACTCTTGCTATTAACTATAATTTTCAGTTTGAGGCTATGTGTGTATCAAATGTGTACAGACATATGAAAACACTCTACAAGTGATTTTAGTCGTTGGTTTCCTTTGCTTTCAAAGCATGCTTTTTAAAATTTAGTGATAACACTTTAAATTTTGTAGTGTGCTTGACAAGGATTTAAATTTACAGTTCTTGGGGGGCAGATGTGGCTCAAATGGTTGGGTGTCCGTTTTCCATATGGAGGGACCTGGGTTCAATCCCTGGGACCTCCTGGTAAAATAAATAAAAATATAGAAGGTGCGCTTGCTGCCGGGCCCCATGTGTGCGCATGCTGCCAGGCCTCTGCGTGAGCAAGCCCGCCGAGCCATGCAGCAAGATGATGACGTAACAGGAGAGAGACACAGGGGAAGGCCAAGATGAGACACAACGAAAAACCAGGAACTGAGGTGGCGCAGGTGGCAGAACGCCTCTCTCCCACATCGGAGGTTCCTAGGATCTAATCCCAGTGAAGACAGGAGGAAAAGGATGATAAGAGAGGACAGGAAACAGACACAGAGAATTGCCCAGCGAATGGACACAAAACAGCAAAACGGGTGTGTGTGTGTGTGTGTGTTAAAAATGGATAAAGTAAATAAATAAATCTTTAAATTTACAATTCTTATATACAGGTATGGAAGTAGAAAAAGAGGGAGGTTAAAAGACTGTCCTCAGGTTATTTATTCTCTATGTAAATAGCAGACCTGGCTTTGTACCCTCCGTCTTGGGATTTTGAGACTGCTCTTAGTTACAATACTGTTTCCCAAACTTCTTGCAGCTTTTACTGTTTAGCATGATCCATTGCAACACATTGCAGTTTCTTCTCTCCATTTTTGTGGAGGTAGCTAAAAGATACTACCAGGGCATGCATAATAGTCATACAAACTTTCCACAAGAGAGGTAATTTTCTTTCAAGAAGCCAATAGCTTCTGGAACACTGCCTTGGATTGGAAACATTCTTTTTTTTTTTTTTTTTTCCTACCAGATAAAATCTAATTTTTTTAGTTAAACAAATATCTGTAGCCACTACTTCCCAAAGCCCCAAAATAAGAGTGTAAAAGAAAACATGAAATTTCTGAGACATGCAGACCCTGTTGCTGTATCACTGTATTTCTTCCTTGTGTCCTTTTCAGTGCTCATTGTCCCAGTCTCGGGTTTGCCTATTGCTGTCTGGTTTGGGGATTCATGAGCTGAGTACCATCTTACTGCAGGCTTTCCATACTTTTATCCTTTTCCTTTTATATTTTTTGCCCATTTTAACTTAATGTTGAGGAGTTGCTTTGCCAACTTCAGAAAAGATCAGTTATACTGAGGACACAATGTCTTTGAAAGAAATATTTCTTCTCTAGGACCACTTTATTAGTGACCTCCCTGAGCCTAATATGAAAACAGCATCAATGTGGAAAAAAATATGATATTTTCAGAAAGTAACAAGCTTCCCACTTGGGAATTGTCATTTCAGGTGGCTTTTAAGGAGAGTAGAAGCATTGTGAAAAAGCAGGGGTGGTGGAGCCACATAGACCTATGATTTGAATCTTGGTTCTTCTATTTCCTAGCCATTTTAGGGTGGAGAAATACATATCTCAAGTAGTCATGGAAATTAAATGAGATGATGCCTGGTGTGGATACCCACAGGTATGTAGCATAAAGGAAGCCTTAATATGTAATCCTTGAGCTCTATGGATATTGGCTTGGGCTGCATATCTTCCATCAATGATTACTTTTATGCTTGTTGACACTTTTGGACTCTTCTTTAAAAGGGCATGATTTCTGTGCTGTGGCTGAATTTATTAAAAACCATAAAAAATATTTCCAACTTATATTTTTTGGTTTTTAAAAAATATGTAAATAGTGAACCATCATTGTACTACTTTATTGACACTACAAAATCTATCATATCTCTTCCCTACTCAATTATTTGCTTTCTTCTTGAGAATTTCTTGTACAGATAGCTTGTAATTGTTTTTTTTTTTTAATTGTTTTTTCACACAGGTTCAGAAGGTTGAGCTAATCTCAAATTCTTAATTTATGGCATATTTTTCTCATTGGTCCATGCAGTGACCTTCTTTTTGTTCATTTACTTTTGTTAGAATACTTGAATTTGTTTTTCTGCTGGAAAACAGTGATTAAAGGACTTTCTTCTTCTGTTGCCAAGGCTCTGTGATCCAGTGAAGCCAGAGTATATTGTCATAATAGAATTCTAGAAATGGAAAGGATCTGCAATATCCTCTATAGATACAGGTACTTCTTAACCTTGTTTTTTTTTTTTAAGCCTCGCCCCTGCCTTAAAAATTACAAATATAGTCTTAACTTATCTGATCAATGAAAAGTCTGTGACCCAGAGAGATAAAATCACAATAATAGTCACCACAATAATTTCCATCACTTTTTGAGAATTAATTATGAGCCGTAAGTGCCTCATCTAAGATATAAGTATCATATCCAGAGATATTCAGGCTCACACACAAAGTTCATTGGTGAACTCTCATTTTGGTGTTCTCTTTAAGCTTCCAAAATGGCTTTTCCTCCTCCCCTTTCCCCTTTATGGGTATTTTGAATTTTTCTTTACTTTTTTTATTAGGTGAAATTCACATAACATAAAGTTAACCATTTTAAAGTAAACCATTTAGTGGCATTTACTGCATTTACATTGTTGTGCAATCATTACATCTATCTAGTTCTGAACCATTTTCATCACCTCCAAAGGAAGCACAGTACCCTTTTAGCAGTCACTCTCATCTCTACTCCATCCCTGTCCTCAACCTTTGGCATCTACTGATCTGCTTATGCCTCTATGGATCTACCTAATCTGAGTATTATGTAATTGGAATCATATAATATATGATTTTGGACTTTGTGTTTGATTTCTTTCATTTAGCATCATAATGTTTCTGAGGCTCATCGAGGTTATAGCTTGTATCAGTACTTCCTTTTTATGGCTGAATAATATTTCATTGCATGTATATAACATAATTGGTTCATCCCTTTATTTCTTGATGGACATTTGGGTGATTTCTACCTTTTGGCTATTGTGAATAGTGCTGCTATAAACATTAGCATACAGGTATAGTTTGGGTGTATGTCTAGGAATGGAATTGCTGGGTCATATAGTAATTCTATGTTTAACTTTTTGAGAAACTGCCAAACTGTATTCCACAGTGGCTCCATCATTTCACATTCCTACCAGCATCCATAAGGGCTCCAGTTTCTCCATATCCCACCAACTTACAATTCTCCCTTTTTTTTTTTTTTTTGAGTGGTACATTATTGTGGTTTTGATTTGCATTTCCTTAATGACTAATGACACTGAGTATCTTTTCATATGCTTGTTCACCATTTTATATCTTCATTGCGAAAATGTCTGTTCAAGGCCTTTGCCCATTTTAATTGGGTTGTTTCTCACTTTGTTTTCGAGGTGTAAGAGTTTTTGAAAAATATATCCTGGATACTAAATCCTTATAAGATACATGATTTGCAGATATTGTCTTTCATTCTGTAGGTTGTCTTTTTACTTTATTAATACTGTCTAATACTTAAAAGTTTTAATTTTGATAGAGTGCAATTTTTTTTTTCTTTTGTTAGCTCATGCTTTTAGTGTCATATCTAAGAATCCATCCCCAAATCCAAGGTCATGAAGATTTACCCCTATGCTTTCTTCTAAGAGTTTCATGATTTTATTTCTTATATTTATGTTGTTTATCCATTTTGAGTTAATTTTTGTATATGTTGTAGGGTGAGGTGAATTTTTCTCTTTTATTTACAGCCTTACCGTTTCTGCTGGGCAGTTTCACATTGTATTCATTTTGGTCCTTTTCAAGTCCCCTTGCCAATCTTGCCTTTTCTGTGACTTTTAGGTAGTGACTGGACTTGTAGCATAAATCATGAATATGAATCATAACTGTATGAGAAGAGTAGGGCAAATAAATTGTCATTGCAAACCTTATTTAGTACTGATTTTCTTTTTGAGGAAATTTTGCTTTCAGTCCCTGACCCTGAAAAATAAAAGTAAATCAAACTCAACAAAGGCAAAAATTTAAAAGATATATCCCCCAAATTTAAAAGATACATCCCCCCAAAATAAAAGATATATTGAAAGTGCCTGGAATACAGTGGGCACTTAATAAATGCTTCTGGAGTGAGTTTAAGCCTCTCACGAGAGCAGAAACAGTAAATCCTCAGTCTCTTTATTGTTGGGCCAGTTCTCTCTGAGACGAATGAATGAACATTTGTGAAACTGCTTCTGTGTGCCAGGTGTTTCCACCAACACTGTTAAACTATCCCCACAACAGTTTTTTGGGTTTATGCTTTATTCTTCTTATTTTTTTGGACAAAGAAATGGAAACTCAGAAAGTTTAAATGAGTTGACCAAAATGTTTGAGTTTAAATTGGGATCTTTTTTACTCCAGAGCTTTGTACTTTCTGGGCATCCCCAAGAAACACAGTAAATGGTTACTGCTGTTATATTTATTTATTTTTAAAGATTTATTTTATTTACTTATTTCTCCCCACCCCCTTGTTGTTTGCATTTGCTGTGTCTGTTTGTTGTGTGCTGGTCTGCTTTTTTTCAGAGGCATTGGGAAACGAACCCGGGACCTCCTGTGTGGGAGGGAGGCGCCTAATCGCTTGAGCCAGTTCCACTTCCTCCTTTGTTAACTCTCCCCATTATGTTTTCTTCCTTTGTTGGGGGCAATGTCGAATGAATACAACTGTCATGGCCGTCTCTACCTCCTCCTTCTTCTTCTTCTTCTTCTTCTTAAAATAGCATATCCTGTTACTGTTCGCGCCACAATGTTCGCGCGCGCG
>JAQZBX010077681.1:0-14238 GCA_029593785.1 Cabassous unicinctus
TTGAATGCCTTTTATTTCCTTTAAATACGCTTGAATCATGCTTTCAGATCTCCATGCACGAGGCGAGATCAGAGATACTGACTGAAGATGCTGATGATACATGCTTGCATACTTGACAGCTACTAGAAAATCACACACCTCTGCAAGTCCCATGGAAGATAAATTGTGCTATTAGGAATAGCTGTTTCGCTAGAGCTCTACCAGGAAAATCTTTTTTGTTTTTTCCTGTGTCCTCATTTACAAAGAAGCACATGATTAAATTTACTTCACCGAATTAAACGTATACAGCTTCCTGCTGAGTGCTGGGGAGCATTTATGGAATACCACCTGGAGGGCAGCTGCTCTTGTCTACATGACCTGAATATCATTAAACTGCGTCAGCCTCTTGACACACTGTCGGAAGTTTTGGTTTTCCACAGGGCTACTCTGGGGTGTGGGGAGGTGGCAAAAGACAAAGGACCGTGTTCTGGGCAGACGCAAACACCCCAGCGATTTCAATAGAGATGTACTGACAAATAGAGTGTAAAAAACAGGTCACGAGGAACCACGACTCTAAGATGAAAGAAAGAGAGAAAGAAAGAAAGAAAAGGGATCTATCCTTCTCTTGCCCTGAAGTTTACATCAGCTGGTAGTCCGTTTTACTTGTAACATTACGCTTATGTTTACCTTTTTACAGAGTTTAGCATTCCTGAAGACTCCAGTGTCCATCTGAACATGAACTCCTCACTCTTTATCTATAGGTATATTTTTATCGTAACTGAACGCCTTGGGTTGTACATGTAGCATTCATCTCCCCCAGCTATGATTCCAGGGCATGAGCTTCCTCTACCACAGAACACTGCAATTTTAGGTAACACTCTGACCATTCACGTTTATAGAGAAAAATTCTGAAGGCATCTACAAATCAGAATCTCAAAATGACTTACAGGGAGTTTAGCCTCTCTCCATTGTTTGCTATATCATAATCGCAATCAAAGGGAGACCCATGTTACTGGTAGCTTCAATTTACCAGAAAAAAAAAAAGGCTGCACTTTAATAGAAATAGAACAGAAGAAAGACTCCAAAACAAAATCAGACTAGAAGTTGGTACAGAAAACAAAGTAAGAAGTCAATTAAGCAAAAACCTACCACGTTTATACTGAACTTATTCTCTGTACAACCATTCAACTGCCTTCACAAATGGGGGATCAGCATTCTGTATCCTTAGGATTAAAATATACTCAATCATTGAAAAGAAAAGACATTTACTTGTGCTCACTATATGGTATGTATTATTATATGTTATTCTTATAACTGAAATGTACAGCCATAACTGATTATCTAACATATGTGGAATAAGAAGAATTGTTCAGGTCTTGCTAGTTTTTAGGTTTATTCAAGTTTATATTTCATTCATCATTGTAGTCACAAAACTGCATTCCATAAATGTAAAATGATCAAGGGAAGAGAGAATGGCTATACTAGCTGATACAAATTAAAACCGGACAGAGTCTCTACCCTCAAAGACCTCATTCTAGGGGAAGGGACTTACATTTAAATTTTCACTGCTGTTTGACAACATTATTTATGTTATTTTGTAAAATATTAAACTCAGATGTTCCTTACCTAGTACTGAATAAACAACACCCAGGAGCCTCCTTATATTGAAAATAATACTCTTCCCACCTTCTCCATCTGTTGAAATCCTACTTATCCCTCAAGGCTAAGATCAAATATCATTTGCTTTTTGAAGCTTTCCTTGATCTTTCTAGTCAGAATTAATCATTCCCCTCTGTCTAACCATAGCACATTATGACCCACCTACACAGAACGTACCTACTACAGTTTAATGATACTTAGTTGTTTGTGTCCCTGATGCTCCTTCTAGGTCATGAATTCCTTCAGAATAGAAACAATGCTTTTAAACAAAGAACAACTATCATTTTCTACTACATTATACAAGTATCATGAACTTAGTAGCTATTCAATAAACTTTGGTTAAAATGAATTTTGATTTGGTCTCTGGAATTGAGCACATTTGAATTAGAATCAAACTCTGCCATGTATTAAATGTACGACATTAGATAAGTGACTTAACTTCCGTGAATTTTAGTTTCCTTATGTTTAAAATAGAATTGCTAATACTTTTTTAGGTTGCCATAGGAACTAAATGAGGTAATAAAAAGAGTCTACTACACAGCTTCCACCTTCTTTTTTTATTGCTTTCATTCCAATATGATACAGTTTAGGAAGTGTAAATATCAATTAACACCCTGCTAGCATGAAAAAGTCAAAGCTTCAGTCCTTTAAAGAGATTGCATTTTGGTTTCTTATTGGAAGCAATTCTTTTATTGGTCATTTTAAAGGAGTTGATAATTGCAAGGATGCTATGATTCTGACATATAATTGTTGGATATATAAATTAAAATATATAATTGTTTGAAAAAGAAGAGGTTAGTTCTACCTTAAGAAGAGCTAGTTGATTTCTCAATGAACAATCATTCAAACCCAATATGTGAAAATAGTCTTAATTTTTAAAAGATGGAAAGGTTGGACTGGCAAGCATGATTTGAAAATGAGATATGATCACACTAATTAATGCCCTCTTCTGCCCTTAATCACCAATAGGAAATCTCCACATTTGGGGCCCTTCCCAGAGAATTCAACTTAAACTCTCTGATTATGTAAGACTAGTGCAAGATACAGTATCCATAGAGGACTGCCTGAAGCTCCCATTGCTTTCGATAGTCTACGTTCTATCCATGGATAGACCATCAGATTGTAGCTCCTCTAGGTTGTACTGTTTTGGCCTCTCAGTTTTTTGTTTAATTATTGTGCGTGAGGATTATTCCATGGGTTCACACTGGAAGACATTAGAAGGAACAGAAGGCACTTAATATTAGATTTGCTTTCTAAAAAATATCATGGAAGTTGTCCTTCACACAAGTCTGACCTAATTATGCGATTTTACAAGGAAAACAATTCTCCAATGTCTTAGTAATAAGAGTAATGTATTCTGCAAATCCATCTGGTTTGTTTTTATGTTATGGACACCACGAAGCATGTAACTGATGATGTTTCCCTCTTTGCTTTGGCTACTTGCTAAACTCTGAGCCAAATGTTTGGTTGACTACTAAGACTGAGCCTTGTGGAATGTATTTTAGGGACCAAACTTAATTGTTTTATTGGCCTTTTCTACCCTTATTTTCCTTTGTCCAAAATCTTTTATACTTTTATTTGATTCTATTGTTTTATTCATGTTTTTGTAAGTTGCCTGAATTCCATTTTGATTTAAAAAAAACTTTTTTTCCTTAAATATAGCACTGCTATTTAGGTGGACTTACTTACCAGGCCATACGTACCAGGCCAGCATCTGTCACCTGAAGATATGGGGATCAGTTGGGGGGGGGGCAGTGAAGGATTTGACTGAAAAGGAAGGTCATGCTCGACTTTAAGAGTCCTGGATTGGATCGTGAGGACTTTTTCCTAAGTCCAGGGGGCAATGGCGATTTACGGAAGGTTTTTGAGTGAGAAAATCATTAGTCAGAGATCTCTTTAGCAACCATAAAGTTTTCTTTAGTTTTAGGAAGAGTGACTTGCAACAGTGCTTCTCAGACTTTCATGGACACAGGAATCGCCTGAGGATCTGGTTAAAATGGAGACTCTGATTTAGAGGGTCTGAAAGTGAGGGCTGAGATTCTGCATTTCTAAGAAGCTGCCAGATGATGTCGATGTTGCTGGTCCGTGGACCACATTTTAACAGCAAGGAAGAGCCTGGAGGCAAAGAGATCAGATAGGAGATGTTAAGTTAAAAGAGAGAAAGCAGGATTGGGGGAAATGCAGAATTCCAGACACGTGCATCCATAACTTGATAAATAGCTGAATGTAGCCAGGATGGGCGCCAGTGCCCAGGACCCCACCAAGCCCTCCCTGCCTCCCTGATGCCCTGGGAAGATCCCGTTGCATTGTCAGGAGTGCTGTGTCAGGGCCTGCGGGAGCCCTGGCAGGCATCCAGCTCTGCCATTCAGTGCCTCTCCCTGCTGGCTCCCTCTACATCCAGAGGCGCCAATGCTCACGAAGCACCTGGCTGCTTTCCACCTGCAACCACAGCTCCTGCAGCTGAACACCTGCCCACTCCACGGCTGCACTGGGTTCAGCCCTGCTGCCAGGAAGGGCCCAGGGATGCAGTGTTCAAGGGCACAGAGGTTGGTACTGCAGGTGGCAGAGTCTGCTGGAGAGGGTGTCGGCAAGGGGATTCTGGGGGGAGGAGGCAGCTGGCAGAAGGAAAACCATACGGCAGCAGCAGCAGTTTAATAAAAGGGGGTCTCTAGAGGGCTGTGGTCCAGGCAGGTGGCTGGGAAGCCTGGGTGAGTCCTTTCAGAGGAGAAGGGGAGAGGCATGCTGTCTGAAAGAGCAGCTGAGATGAAAACAGAGTTGTTGTGGGTGGAGAGGAGGAGGCAGGAGGAGGGCATCAAAAGAATGGGGGATAACCACTGCCCCAGCCTGGAGTTGAATACTGAGCCGAAGGGGATGCATCAGGTAAAGAGGAAAAGCTTGCACAGAAAGGATTTGTGGAACGTGTACCTTTGGCAAAAGCCTCTTGACTCTCACCGAAAACAAGTACACGGAACAGTTAAACTGAAATATAACCTGCTTTTCTTTACAGGAGACAACATGGTTGTATTTTAGGTGGGTTTTTTTTTTTTTAATTGAGCTGTTAAAAAGCCAACTTTTCCTCATTTTAGTGATAGTTTTCTGGTGTCCAATTGGTGGCTGTAATTCCTGTGAATTTTAAAACTCATGCCTTCCAAAGTGAGTCCTCCTGGGTGGCATGTAGGAATATTAGCATAAAGGTCTATACTTGAGAAATAGCTCATACCTCGGTGGACATACGCTTTGAGTGTAATCATATACAATCACTTGTCTTTTGATCCAATGCTATTTTCAGGAACTGAAATACTATTTTATGGTCAAGCATTGTCCAATCATTCAATATTTGTGACAGCCTATGAAGGTCTCACTTGAGATTTAATCTCAACATTTACTTTTTCTCATTGTTAATAAGTCCTGCTAGTCCTTCCAGGTTGAAGGACCTGCATTACTGCTGTTCCTAGGGAAAAAATGCCTGAGATTTAAGGTCACATTTAACCCCAATGCACTGATAAGTTTTGATTCTTTAAAAACCACCTTGGGAAATGTTTGTTTTTAAAGAAGCAAAAGAAAGTTTTCAAATATATTATATAATAGCCTCTATGTCTCTATGATAAGGAAATATGGGATTCCCGGGAAACTTCTCTCTGAGAAAACATTAATTTCACCTCAGAAAGCACTGTATACGAATGTCACAATAACAAAATTATTGGAGGTGAGTAGGCAGGAAAATCAAAGCTCAGATGGAACAAGGGGAAAAGGTGGATAAAGAAGTGAAATTTTAAAATCATGTTGTGGAAACTGACCCAAACCTAACAAACCAGTAAAAGTATGTATTTCCAGCTTGTGACAAGTGCATTGAAGTTAAAAAACAAACAAACAAACAAAAACACAGAGGCAGAAGCAATAACACAAAATCAGGGTTCTGAGACAGAAAATAGCAAGATGGACATATGTCAGATGGAATGGTCAGGAAAGGTCTCTCTGAGAGGCGGACATTTAAGCCGAGAAAGAATGAATGAATATGTATGAAAAGTGGAAGGCAAAGCATTTGAGAGTCTCCACTCTAGACTCCAAATTGCCTGCCCCAAAGCACGGAGACAGGAAGAATGCTGTGCAAAAGTAGCCAGGAGAGTGGAGTCGCTCAGAAGCCAGATGAGAAGAGTGTTTCAAGAAGGAGGGAGTGGATAAACAAGATAAATGTTCCTGAGAGGGTGGGGAAATGGGCATAGAAACAAATGTGTCTATTGGGATGGGTTACTCCAAGGTTTAGATCTTGAAGAGTGGATTAAAGGAATGGAGTCAAAATCCCACTGAAGTGATTTGAAGAGTGAATGGTAGGTGAGGAAGTAGAGACCACATCATGTGGAAAAGCAGCTTCTTATAAAGTTTGGCAAGGAAAAGAGAGAAATGGGACTGTATGGGAGATGGGAGGAGAAATGTGGGACCAAGAAAATGTATATTTTTAAAATAGGTTATTTCATGGCAAGTTGGCATGCTTATGGGAATGACCGGTGGAATGGGAGAGAAGGGTGATGGAAGACAGAAAGGATAGCTGAAGAGTGAGGTCCTATGAAGGCCAGAGTGCGTAGGCTCCCAAGAATGGAAGGATGGATGAGAATTGAACATGCATTTTGGATGGAGGGAATTCAGGTGAAGGGAAAGTATAAAGAAAGAAACAGCGAGAGGAAAACATGGGATGTGCACAGAGAATCGTGATTAGTTTATTTTGAATGGAGAATATATTTCAAAAGTGGAAGCAGAGTTAGAAAAGTAGGCAGGAATAAAGATCGTTAAGCAATCCAAATGCCAGAAAAAGAGGTTTTGTTGGATTTATTTGTATTAAGGAGCCCGTCAAAACAGTGAGATGAGGGAGTTATGAATTTGAAGCAGATTATTCTGGAAGTTTATGATAGTAAGAAGAGACCAAATTGATGACACTTTAAAAGAAATACAATCATCTATCAATAGCGAAAACTGAAGATGAATAGTCCTGAACACAGTATATGTTTGGTAACTTGAGTGACCTGCAAAACAGGACACATTTTCTCTGCCAGCACCTCCACTCAATCCCTACTCTATACCCTTCCAACTCAGGAAACCTTTAACACGGGATAACTCTAGTGAATCCTACCTGGACATTACTGTTTAAAAGCTCAGGAGAGAGCAAAAGACCTCAACATCACAACTGTAATTGTACCAAAATGAGAACAAAGTCAGTATATTACCACCCAGTTTTGTTACATTAATTATTTAAAAGTTGGTCTGATGGACTTAGATGCACAGAGAAATTCATTCTATTTTTCAAAAAGCACCTGGATAAAGAAGTAATTCTCACACACACACACACACACACACACACCTTTCAACCTGAGCCTTAACACTTTTACTGCCCATTTGAAAACATATAAAAATGCATGTTAGTTATATATCTTTGCATAAATAAGGACCTTTTGAAACTTAAGGAAAAAACAGTCATATCTTACATTTTATATAACATGTTATAATTTACTATATTTCTTATGGGCTTTTGTCATGCTGGGTCTTTAAACAAATTTGGAGATAGACAAGGAAGATGTTATCATTCCTAGTTTATAGATAAGGAGAGTATCAAAGATTATATGAGGGGGCGGATGTGGCTCAGATGGTTGGGCGTCCGTCTGCCATATGGAGGGACCTGGGTTTGATCCCTGGGAACCTCCTGGTAAAATAAAAATATATATATAGAAGGCGCATGGGCTGCCAGGCTCTGTGTGCCAGTGAGCCGCCAGACCCCGGGAGCCATGCAGCAAGATGATGACGTAAAAAGAGAGAGACAAGACAAGATGCTCCGAAAGCCCCGAAAACCAGGAGCCAAGGTGGCACAGATGGCAGAACATCTCTCTCCTACATGGGAGGTCTTCAGGATCGAATCCTGGTGAAGACTGGAGGAGGAGGATGAGAAGAGATGAAACAGACACAGAGAATTGCCCAGCGAATGGACACACACACAGAAAAGCAGCAAAATGGGGAAGGGGGGCGGTAAAATGGATCAAGTAAAATAAATAAATCTTTAAAAATAAAAATAAAAGATTATATGATTTTTCCAAGGTCAACATCTGCTAAAAGGTAGTTGACAGAATTAGAATGCTATTTTGCCTCAGATTCTCTTTTGTCTCTCCTTTGTGATTCTTGGGCACGGAAAATGTTAAGGGCAAATACAGCCTGGAATTAGACTGTGTTTTCTTGCCTTTAAGCCCTGTGCTCTTGCAAGTAGAGTGCACTGCCCACTCTCTTTCAGGACATTATTTCCAGAAGGGTTGGAATACCAAGCACATTCCCTTTCAAAATGAGTATGTCTCTTTGCCTCATCACAAAGGAAGGTAGTATGAAGCAATTTTTAACAGGGAATTTTTATCCAAAATGTCTTTGTGGTTTTTCTGCCTTTACAGGTTTCTTCTTGTTTAACACATTGTATAAAATTGTGTATACAAAATGTAAACTATAGACCATGGTTAGTAGCAGTGCTTCAATATGTGTTCATCAATTGCAACAAATGTTCCACACTAATGTGGGGGCGGGGGAGTGTAGAGTATATGGGAAGCCCATATGTGTGTGTGTGTGTGTGTGTGTGTGTGTGTGTGTGTGTGTATTTTTTAAAGAGGTACCAGGGATTGAAACCAAAACCTTGTACATGGGAAGCAGGCTCTCAACCACTGAGCTACATCTACTCCACATTCAGAGTTGTTTTTTGTTGTTGTTTGTTTGTTTGTTTTTAGTAGGTATCGGGGATTGAACCTGGGACTTTGTACATGGGAAGCAGGCACTCAACCACTTGAGCTACTTCTGCTCCCTTCCCCTATATTTTTGATGTAACATTTATGTAATCTAAAGCTTCTTTTTTTAAAAAATCTTACAAATATACCTGTCTGCCCCCACTTACAAGACTATGAATTCCATGAGGACAAGAATCCCTGAATCTTCCTCTTTATATCCCCATTTCCCAAAACAATGTCTTTCACATAATAAGCACTCAGTAAAAACATGGTAAATTGAAGCAGTAATGATCTTAACATAATGGCCAATACATTATACATGTTTAATAAGTAGTTATTAAACAAGTAAATGAATAAAGGAATGAATAAATGATTAAATAATATTGATACTCCTTAACAGAAAGTACTGGGACATAAAGTGGCATGAAAGGATATATATGTAATATAGTAAACAGATACATATTTTATTATACTTATTTTACTTGGAATATACTTTTTGTAGTCAAAACAACCTGGATTCTTGAACAAATACCATTGGTTTTCTTGACTTCAATGACTTCAGCAAGGCTTGGGACATTTCTAACAAGACTCTTAGTTGAATTATAAAAATCAATAGGAGTAACATCTTTTAAGATGTAATTGAGTCATGGTGACACAACCCTGAGTTTCCTATGAGAACAATATACAACAATAAATCCAAGAGCAGATTGAGTTTCTGAAGTAGTGAGCGGTTGTGTGAGCTCATCATCACATGTTTTCCAGACAGAATGTTAAATCAAATGTCCTGATTGAACTTCTGGAAACTGAAATTGAAGTAGAACTCTTCTAGCTTACATGGGGGTGAAGAAGAGAGAATTCTGGTTTTCTTAAGCTGAGGTCCCAGGTAATTCGACATCATCTTGTTTCTCTTTAGACTCTAAATTTCGTTGAAGGTGGAAATACTCCAGATCCTGAATGACAAAGTAAACCACCAATAAGATATTATATGATTTACTCTATTCCTTATTGATGAACCCCTATTTTCGCCAACTCCCAGAGCAGCTGAAATTGCAGAACTTTAAAAATAGCATGAACAAACCAGAGAGGGAAACTGACCTGGGTTTAAGTGGTGTGTTGTACAGATGAACTCAGCAGTCAGTCAAACTTGTTCCCTGCTGGCCTCACGCCTACTCCTGCTCATGGCTGTTTGATGAGGAACCCCTCAGTTTTGTCTTCATAGCCCCTGAAATTCCATGTCTTTATTTCCACTAGGCCCCTAATTTATTAAGAAAACTTTGCCTAAGTGATACTAGTAAGAATTTAAATTTTGCTTCTCACCTCTTCTTTTTGGAAAATATTTAGGAAGAAACCTCCCACATTATAAACACAAAATAATCACATCTCCAGGAGACATGGCTAAGCTGCGTTCTTTCCTGATTTTTACCCCAATTACCAAAGTTTCCTGGTTCATTTTGGCAAAAAGGCTTTATAATTGTACAAGGGGGCTTCACAAAATACTTTCACATCTTATTTTATGGTCTCTCCATAAATTTTGGAGATAGGAGTTAGTGAACCACTTTCACGATGATGAATCTGAGGTTCATAAAGGCCAACTGCTTAGCTCAAGTTCACAAATTTAGTAAGTAGAGAATCAAAGTCATAAACCAGAAATTTTTATTCCAAATGTTCAGAGCTATATCCTCAAACAGTGTATCTGTTCGTTTCAAAGGGCAGTGTGCATGGAAATGTACCTATTATTTTATTAACATAATACCCAAAAAGGCAGTGTCTACATCCTCAGTCTGGTATGTCCTACTAGTTACTAAAGAATACCAATGTAAGAGAATATGTGCTCTGCTTCTTTCTTAAATATGCAATCCAGATATGATGAAATGTCTTTGAATTTAAGAAATATCAGTTACTTGTGCATAAGCAGTTTGCATGGAGCTCATATTTGGACTTCTGGAAAACATGATCAGAATTTAAACTTTATTCATGTCAATGGAGTGGTCGGTGCTTATGAGTTTTTATACCTACAATGTTCTTAGTCTTGAATATGTAATACAGAGTAGCTCTCTAGTCATTCTTATACTCAATATACCATTATCCTATAGAGTTACTGTAATTAGCATTAACACAATAAGCAAGCTTTAGCTGAGGTAGTTCAACAAGTAAATGTATGACCTGGAAACATTCTACATAACTCTGCTTTTCTGCCTCAGATTGTATTCTTCATTACTAGAACCAAAAATATACACACCAATATTTCACTCACACTGTCTTTATTCACCCAGACTACTAGTAAATATCTCCTTGTCTTTTGCTTACAAGAGGGTAAATAGAGGCATATCACAGTATTAAGAATGACAGAACTAAATTCTGAGAAAATGCTAAATATGCATGGACATATTAAATATGCATTGTTTCAAGTACTGGGGAAAGAGAATTGAAGAAAAAAATATGCACCTAGCTTTTGGAGAGTATAAAAACTATTTTAAAAATGAGAAGAAATTGTCACTATTGCCTCTTTATGATAAGGAATCAACTGCTCCAGCCTCACTCTCTGCAGAAAGGTCTTTTTTTTCCTCCATGGGCAGAGCATGGGTAGGCATCACGATTTCCCCATTTCACTCTTGAATTTATTTATATACTCATCCTGGACTACTTTCAAGGTTCAAGAAATTTCCTCAAATCCTATAATTTCATATTGCAATACATGCATTTGTGTAATCTTTACAGTTTCCAAGAGTCCTTGGGAATTTTGTTTCATGAGGGATGGAGAAATCTCCTTGTAAAATTTACCCTAAGAGAAAGAGAGTCAATGTGCTCGTGATGTTTAATGCCTTGTGTCAACTTGGCCAGGTGATGATGTCCAGTTGTTTCATCAAGCAAGCACTGACCTGATTGTTACTGTAAGGGTATTTTGTAGATGGATTTACATCAATATTCAGTTGATTGTATCTACAGCTGATTGCATCTACAATCAACAAAGGAGATTGCCCTCAGCAATGTGGGGAGTCTATTCATCCAATCAGTTGGAGATCTGAAAGCAAGAATTGAGGATTTCAGGAGTTAAAAAGAAGAATGCCTGCCTCTTTTTCAGCTAGCCAGCTTTTCCTGGGGAACACAACTTTACTTTCATTGGAGTTTCCAGGTTGTGGCTTGTCTTACAGGGTTTGGACTTGCCAATCCCCACAGCCATGTGAGCCAATTCCTCTAACAAATCTATGCACACACAAACACATATACACACACATACTCAGAGCAGAAAAAGAAAGACAAATATTTCATCCATAATATTATTTTATGATTCCAACTCTAGCACCCACAATAATGTGACCACAATGTTTACAAACTAAAATTCATAATTAATTGTCCTGTTGTCTGTAGTTCCTGCCACAGTAACACACTAGGGAAACTGGTTAAAGGAACTTAATTGTATCACAGAGTCTTAGCACTGAAACAAGACTTTATAAATAGCCTAGAGGAATTGCTGACACTGCCAGGCATTTCCTTTATAATACACCTCAGTCCCACCAAAGCTTCTCAAGTCTTCTCTTTGTCCCAGGCCTGGGTATTGCAAAATGAATAGATTTGGTTCTGCCTTCGCAGAGCCCATTGTCACTGGGAAACGTTAGGGTATAAATATGATAAGAAACTATAATAAAGGCATATATAACGTGTTATTGCAGGGATTAGAAGATGATGTGAAAATTTTGCCTAAAATAGGAGGAGTGGTCAGGAAAATACGATTTTACAAAGTTTTACTTGTGTCCGTGCCCTACCAAAGCACTGTACCTTGATGGTATTTCCCTTACAGAAGTATTTACAAGTTATAGCGAGAAACAATCATCTCTGCAATACCTTTTAAAGTCTCAAATGTACTTGTTATCCTCTTTAAGCTGAATAAGATGTTGAATTATACTTTTTCAGTTCTCACGGAGTTTTGCCTGAGACCCCAAAGCTAAAATGGGAAAATACAGTGCCCTTTCATTTTGAAGCTACTAGACATAGCCATGAAAGTTCAGCTACGTGGTGGCTAAACCGGACCTTCTGTCAACTACTTCTAACATCTACTTGGTGCCTATAAAAAAGAAGTCTAGAAAATAATTAAAAGGAGGAAATTCTTTAAAGAGAATATGTAAGAGAAGAGGGCTCTATGGCTTTTCTGTTCCCCTGATGAAGAGGAAGGGATACTTCCATCCTAACAAGCTAACTGGGCTTAGTAGGAGAGCACAGGGCCTTTTCTATAAGCAAAGATTGGCTACCACTTTCTGACTGGATGCCTGCAAAGCTGTGCACACAGCACTCTCTCCTCCAGATTCTGGTGGGGCAGACACTCCTGATGCTTCCTATGAATCAGGCGGACATGGTGGAGGGAAGCTGAAATCAAACTACCTTGGAAGGACCCTGTCAAACAGGGCTGTGCTCACAAGCAAGAATAATATAAAGGGTTACAAATGAGGACAAGAGCTGAGAAGGAATCTGAAGGGGTCATCTGGAGAGTGCATCTGGGGAGCGCCGGCGCAGTGCTGCAGTGGTAGTTAATCCAATAACCCACAAAACCGGCCCAGCAGCTTGAACCCCTGTCATGTCAGAGGGCATTCCACAGCCAAGCCAGAGGTACAATAGCATCAGCTAAGAAAAGAAAGACCTTTGCCCCTTGCTCTTCTAATGCTTCCACACATCCCTCATGCCCCAGCAGTCAGAAAGCAGGGCATGGAACAAGGAGTGTAAAGACCAGAGCTGCCACTTTGGATCTAAACCCCTACCAGCCTGTGTTGGACCCGAGAGGAGATGATAGAAAGGCTCCTTGAGGCCAGTGGCGAGAGACTAACAAAGCTGTTACCCGGATCATACCCTTTTTAGTTCAGCCTGTTCAAGAATCCGTTTACACGCCCAATAGATACAGATTAAAAGTGGTGCTAAAAAGAAAAAAAGTAAAATTGTTTTTTTGAAAAAATTATAACTAATTATCTGCTGCTCTGGGAGGGAAAAAATGTGGATTCTGACACAAAGAAAGTTGAAAGCATATTATTGAGATTGAAGGAGAGACACCAAAATGTTAACCATGGAGAAAGCTATATATAAATATATAACTGTGATTTTACTTTTTTGGTTTTCTCACTTTCTAGGTTTTGTACAATGAATATGTTCTACCTTTTAAATGGTGGAAGAAAAAGCAAAACACACAAAGTACCAAAATCACAATAAAATTAACATTAAAAAAATTAATCCATAGATTCCGAAGACTTAAGACTATGAAACAAAAATAATATTCCTCAGTTTCTGAGTTTTATAGGAATTATATTCTCAGTGAATAAAAACTACAAATGACTAATTGACACAAATGTCTCTGTAAGTCACCTGATCCAAATCTTCATATTACTGATGAGGAAACACAGAAGCAAAGCAGTTATCCAAATCCCCTAAGGTCACATGACTTATGAATGTTCGAACTAAGGCAAGAATCGTGGTTTTCCCGACTCATAGTCCACTGCTCTTACTTTGCCCTCTAAGCAAGTATATCTCTAAAGGTAAGAATAGATGTGGTCCTAGAACTGTCCCTTCTCTCCTCCCCCTGTTAGTCAATGCACTAACTGCTACTCTAATCATGGCCATAGACAGGTAGAATTAAGGAAATCCTTCCCCAAGGAAAGGTGTAAATTCTCTGCCACCCTATGAGGTTTGATTAATTTCACTCTACTTGTGGATAGTGCTCTATTATTTAGAATTTAATAATTACTTGTACCCTATATAGCTCTGTCTATAGCACAGGAATAAAATGAGTAACATGGTTTCACGGTAAAAAGAAGAAGAAGGAGAAGGAGAAGGAGAAGGAGAAGAAGAAGAAGAGGAAGAGGAAGAGGAAGAA
>JAQZBX010077682.1:0-14237 GCA_029593785.1 Cabassous unicinctus
GCTGTAGGGTAGGAGTTGCAGCTCCACTGAGATTCCAGGCACAGCTGGCAAATAGGTGGGCCAGAGGATACAGTCTCTGGGAGTACACCTAAAAACTCCTGCATCACATATAGGTTTGAGTAGAAGGGACTGATGGACCATGTGCAGGGATGACTTGTTTGAGTCCAACTCTGTCACTCTCAGGAACACAGATGGCAATTGCCATCATATATTGATCTTGTACCCTAAAACTTTGCTGAACTCATTTATTAGTTCTAACTTTTTTTTTTTTTTTAGTGGATGCCTTAAGATTTTCTATACATAAGATTATGCCATCTGCAAGTAGAGATAGTTTTATTTTGTCTTTTCCAATATGGATGCCTTTTTATTTCATTTTCTTTCCTAATTTCCCTGACTAGAATTCCAATATAATCTTGAATAGAAGGGGCAAAAGCAGACATCTTTGGTTTCTTCCTGATTTTAGGGAGAAAGCATCCAGTCTTTCACCACTAAGTATGATATTAGCTATGGGTTTTTGCATAGATGCCCTTTATCTATGCAAAAATAAAAAAGTTTCTTTCTATTCCTACTTTGTTAAATATTTTATCATGAAATGGTGTTGGATTTTGTCAAATGTTTTTCTGCATCAATTGAGATGATCATGTGTTTATTTTATTCTGTTGATATGATGTGTTTCTGTGGTGGTTTGGGTCTATGTACCCCAGAAAAACATGTTCTTAAACTTAATTCATTCCTGTGGGTGTGAAGTGGGACCTTACCATTGTAGGTAGGTTCAATCAAGATGTGGCCCAACTCAATCAGGATAGTTTGGTTTTTTTTAAGAAGATACTGAAGATCGAACCCAGGACATGGGTTCGTACATGGGAAGTGGATGCTCAACCACTGAGCTATATCCGCTCCCCAATGAAATTTGCATTTTTTTGTTTGTTTTGCTTTAGGAGGTACTGAGGATTGAACCCGGAACCTTGTACATGGGAAGCAGGCACTCAACCACTGAGCTACATCTGCTCCCCAGGATGGGTTTTAATCCCATCTGGAGTCCTTTATAAGTGGAATGAAATTCAGGCAGAAAGAGAGAAACAGACAGACAGACAGACAGACAGAGGGAGTAGCCAGAAGCTGAACATCAACAGAAAGTGGAAGAAAAGAGAGAGGTCAGGAGACATCACCATGTGCCTTGCCATGTGACAAACTAAGGCCCGAGGACTGCCAGCAGCCAGTCCCAGAATGCCAAAGTCTTGGGGGAGAAAGCATTGCCTTTTTGATGCCCTGATTTGGACTTCTGTCTTAACCTCAAAACTGTGAGCCATTAAATTCCCATTGTTTAAGTCATCATGGTATTTGCTTGAGCAGCAAAGGAAACTAAAACAGTTAATTAATTTTCAGGTGTTAAAACAACCTTACATTGCTGGGATAAATCCCACTTGGTACTAGTGTATAACTTTTTAAAAAATATAGCTGGATTTGGCTTACTAGTATTTTGTTAAGGATTTTTGTGTCTATATTCATAAAAGATATTGCTCTGTAGTTTTCTTTCCTTGTGATGTCTTTCTCTCTATTTACTCTTAAGGTAACACTGGCCTCATAAAATGAGGTGGGACATGTTCCCTCTTCTATTTTTTTTGTAACAGATTGTGAAGAATTGGTTTTCATTCTTTAAATGTTTGGTAGAATTCCCCAGTGAAGTGAAGCCATCAGGGCCTGGGCTTTTCTTTGTGGGTTGTTTTTTTAAATTACTAATTCAGAGTCTTTACTTATGAAAGGTTTATTTGGGTTTTCTATGTCTTTTTGAGTCAGTTTCATTAGTTTCTATCTTTTTAGTAATTTGCTTATTTCATCTAAGTTTTCTAATTTATTGGCATATAATTGTTCATAGTATTCCTTCATAATTCATTTTATTTCTCCAAGTTCATTAGTAATACCGCTTCTTTCATCTCTGATTTTTGTAACTTGAGTTTTCTCTCATTTTTGCTTGGTCAATCTAGGTAAAGACTTTTCCATTTTGTTTATCTTTCTAAAGGCTAACTTTTGGTTTTGTTAATTTTTCTTTACTGTTTTTCTGTTCTCAATTTCATTAATTTCCACTCTAACATTTATTATTTCCTTCATTATGCTTGCTTTAGTTTGCTCTTCTTTTTCTAGTGTCTTAAGGTAGAAGGTTAGATTATTGATTTCAGATCTTTCTTCTTTGTTAACATAGGCATTTAAATCTTTAAGTTTTCCTCTAAGCGTAGCTTTATCTGCATCCTGTAAGGTATGGTGTGTTGTGTCTTCATTTTCACACAATTCAAATTATTTTTTAATTTCTTGTGATTTCTTATTTGACCCATTGGTTATTTATGTGTGTTGCTAAGTTTCCAAAATTTCTTTTTGTTATTATTTCTAAATTTGTTTTGTTGTGGTCAAGAGTACTTCATATTATAGTAATCCTTTTAAATTTACTGAGGTTTGTTTTACAGCCTAACTTATGGTCTAACCTGGAGAATATCCCATGTGCACTCAGAAGAATGCATATTCTGCTATTGTTGAGTGGAGTGTTCTATAGGTGTCTGTTGGGTCAAGTTAGTATTTAGTATTGTTCAAGTGATCTGTTTCCTTGTTGGTCGTCTGCCTAGTTGTTCTATCCAACTATCCATTATTGAAGTCTCCAACTATTATTGCTGAATTGTCTATTTCTCCTTTCATTTCTGTCAGCTTTTGCTTTGTGTGTTTTGAAGCTCTTTTGTTAGGTACATGTATATTTATAATTGTTAGATCTACCAGGTGAATTGAACTTTTGACCATTACAAAATGTTCCTCTTAATCTCTAATAACGTTTTTTGTTTTAAAGTTTATTTTGTCTGATATTAGCATAGTCACCCCAGCTTTCTCTTGGTTGCTATTTGAATAACATATCTTTTCTTATTCTTTTTACTCTCAATCTATTTGTTCCTTTGAATCTAAACTGTGTAGGCAGCATGTAGTGGGGCCTTGTATTTTTACCCAGTCTGACAATTTCTGCCTTTTGATTCAATTGTTTAATCCATTCACTTTAAGTATCATTACTGATATAGTTGAACTTATGTCTGGCATTTTAATTTTTTGTTTTCTATCTTTTTCACCTTTTTATTCCTCTTTTTCTCTTTTACATCTTTCTTTTACATTGTGAATATTTTAAGGTAATGTTTTAATTTCTTTAATGAATTTTTCACTTTTTAAGATTATTTACTTAGTGGTTGCTCTGGTACTTAGCATTTATATCTAATTTATCAGAATTAACTTCAGATTTATACTAACTTAAACCAATGAGATATGGAAAGTTACTCCTGTACAGATATATTCCCTCCCCTGCTTTTGTGGTGTTATTACTATTATATATATTACATCTATACAGGTTACAAACCTAACAACACATTGTTATAATTATTACTTTATATAATTTTAGGTCTTTATCATTAAAGAAGCTGAGAAAAGAAAGGAGAGCAAGTTAGTCTTCTTATTTACAATTTCTGGTTCTTTTTGTTTCCATGGCTTTGTGCTATCATCTGGAGTCACTTTTTTTATCCCATTACAGCTTTGCTCCCAGCCTCCTTCTTTATGCTCTTATTGGCAAATGTATTAAATTTGTTTATGTTAGAAACCCAACAATATTGTTTTATGCAATTGCATTTTAAATCAGTTGACAAGAAAGGAAATTAAATATGCATTTTAACTGTCATTTATAATCACATAATTACCTTTACTGGTACTTAGATTCTTCACTTAGATTCAAACTTCTGTCTGTGGTCACTTGCTTTCAGCCTGAAAAATGTCTTTTTTTATTTCTTGCAAGGCAGATCTTCTAGCAACAAACTCCCTAAGTTTTTTGTTTATTTGGGAATTTGGGAATATTATTTTGCCTTCATTTTTAAAAGATACTTTTTCTGGATTTAGGATTCTTGGTTGACACTGGCTTTTTTTTTCCCTTTAAGCACTTTGAATATATTATCCCACTACCTTCTGGTCTGCATTGCTTCTGAGGAGAAGTCAGCTGTTAATCTTATTGGAGTGTCCTTGTAAGGGGTGATTCATTTTTCTCTTGCTTGTTTTCAAAATTTTCTCTTTGTCTTTGACTTTCAGCATTTTAATTATAATGTGTCTACTGGGGAGTCTCTTTGCATTTCTCCTACCTGGAGTTTGTTGAGCTTCCTGGATGTGTAGTTATTGTTTTTCAATAAATTTTGTAAGTTTTCAGGCTTTATTCTTACAATATTTTTTCTTCTCCTTTCTCTCTCTCTCCTCTCCTTCTGCTACTCCAATTACACATATGTTGGAGCACATATTGGTGTCCCACATATCTCTGAGGCTCTGTTAATTTTTCTTCATTCTTTCTTCTCTCTTTTATTCAGATTGCATAACTTCCATCAATCTATTTTCAAGTTCACTGATTCTTTCTTCTGACAGTTCACATCCACTCTTGAGCCCCTCTAAGGAATTTTTCATTAACATTATTGTATATTTCAGCTCCAGAATTTCCATTTGGTTCTTTTTTAAATAATTTTTCTCTTTATTGGTATTCTATATTTTATGAGACATTGCCTTCATACCTTCTTTTGCTTCTTCAACCATGGTTTCCTTTAGTTCTTTGAATGTTTTGATAATGGTTACTTTGAAGCCTTTCTTTGTAAATCTGACATCTAGTCACTCTAACAGAAAGTTTCTGTTGCCTAATTTTTTTATATAGTGGATCAGACTTTCATATTTCTTTGCATGTGTCATAATTTTTTTTGGAAACTGGGCATTTTAGATGATATGTTGTAGCAATTCTGGGTACTGGTCTCTACCTCTTTTGGGGCTTATTATTGGAATTTGCTTATTTATTTGTTTACTAACTCTTTCCCCACCGTTGTTGTTCCTTGGAGAGTGCAACCTTGGGCTTGCACACAGTCATTCTGGATGACAGTGGTTTGGGGAGGACTCTCTTTGACTATCTCTCCCTCACTACACCCAGCTGTTAACTTCCATTAATTGATGACTGGTTGTGCTATTGGTTTCAACAATGCCTGGAGCATAAATTGCTTATCAGACTAATCCAATTATGTTTGGGCTCCTTTACAGGGATAGTTTTGAGATCAGTGTTTCAGAATTGTTCTGATCTTAGCAGCACTCTTCTTAGCTGTCTCTTTCCCTGGTTCTCTCAGGTAAACTAGCCAGCCTATGGTTTAGCCTATATCTCTATCAAATCTACAAGTTTTCTTTTTAATTATTTTTTACCACAACCTTCTTGAGAGCATCTTTAGGCTTGAACTTCCCCACTTTCTATTGCAATGAACTCAGTTCCGTTTGGAAGAGCTTTGGAGTTCTCTGTTCTCTACCCCTGGGCCACAGCTTTGGCATTGGGGTTGGAGACAGTGGCATGTTTCTGACTGAAATCCCTGATTTATTGGCTAGGTGCTCCATGGAGAACAGGCAGCTGTAGCCTCTGGTCTTCTTGGTTTACTTCTCCTGGCCTGGAAACTCCACTTTATGAATGATCAAGGGTGAGGACAATCATAGCCCCAATATTCTTAGCATGCTGTGCCCAAGGTAGAACCTCTGTCCCATGAGTTGAGGCTCGGTGGAAGAAGGAAGCCTCCACCTCTCAGCCACATTTGCCCAGAACTTAGCTTCTGCGATATGTAACTTAGGGAGGAATGAGAAATGCTGACATTCTGCTTCTTTGAGGAATATAAGGTAGCCCTTTGGGAGCTGAAGTGATGGCAACCTGTGTTCTTGGCTGCACCCACTTGGCATGGAGTTCCTCTGAGCTGGGAGCAGGGAGAGAAGAGTGGTCATGGTTCAGATGCCACAGATTCTCACAGTTCTTACTGAGTTTTAGTAGATTTTCTTGAAAAAAATTTTTTTTCCCATTTGTTATATGCCTTTAGGACAATTTCCAGAGACTTTGAATGGTTGTTTTAAAAATAATTTCCACCAGTTTCACCAAGGAGTTCCTCACATTGCCATGCTAGAAGTATAACCTGTGCTACCATTTTTATTAGGTTCCTATCATGTTTTTTAGGTGTTACTGATGAGTATCATAGCTCTGATCTCATTTTCCCCAGATACTCTGTTGTTTTTATTGCAGGACATTGCATATTATGATGATTTTTAAGAAACTCATATGTTGCATTAAGCAGAACTGACTGAAGGTACAAAGGTAAGTAAAAGATGGACCACACAAACAATACCAACAGAAAGCTGGTGGGTCTATAAAAAGTAGACTTTAAGTTAAAAATATTACAAGAGGGGAACAGATGTGGCTCAAGTGATTGAGTGCCTGCTTCCCACATGGGAGGTAGCAGGTTTGGTCCCCGGTGCCTCCTAAAAACAACAAACAAAAAAAAAAAAAAAAAAAAAACACAACAACAAACAAACAAAAAAACCAACTCAGGGGAGCCTATGTGGCTCAGTGGTTGAGCACCAGCTTCCCACATACCAGGTCCAGGGTTCAATCCTTGGCCCCAGTACCTCAAAAAAAAAAAAAAAGTATTACAAGAGATAAAAGTTACAAGTATTTCATATATATAAGAGGGTTGATTCAACAGGAAAATATCACAATCCTACACTTGTATTTTGCTCATAATATACCTTCAAAATATATAAAATACATAAATTGATGGAAACAGCTTCAAAATAAAATTGTTAAGGGCATGGATACAGAGAGAATTAAATGATGGTGGCCATCTTTGCAATATTAAAGAAGAAAAAAACTGCAATAATAAAAAATACTTGATTAATTAAAACAAAACAACCCAGTTTTATTAATCCACAGAAAGCAAATATATAAATACATAATAATAACTTTCAAAATACATAAAGCAAAAATTAACATAACTAACAAAAAAGATGACAAATCCAAATTATAGTTAAAGTTGTAACATATTCTTTCAGTAATTGACAGAAAAAGAGAATAAAGGATATAGGATATTTGAACTGCATGATTAACCAACTTAAGTGCCAAAAGTCTTTTCAAGTACATTATTTCCAAATACACATGACATATTTACCAAGATAGACCACATGCCAAGCCTAAAATCCTCTCAATAAATTTCAAAGTACTGAGCTCAGTGATAAAACATTCTTTGCCAATTTTGTACTTAAATGTTTAAAGAATTTGAAACCTATTTTTAAAAAGAAGACAAACAAGACAGCAGACATTGAGAATATGGTCTAAGTGGTAATGATGAATCCAGCACAATCTATTGTTAAACATTTACTGTACGGAAAGATGCGCACACTCAGATTGATGTTTCTCAGACCAGTTCTTTCTCTGCGTGACCACCACCCTGCCTGACCCAGGAGTCAGGCTTTCAAGGCACCAAATAAATGGATTCCTCTCCAGAAAAAAAAAAATTTTTTTTTGAACACAGGCAAATTAAACTAGAAATCAATAACAGAAAGATAACAGAAAATGATATGAACCAAATGATGATGAAAATATAGCAAATCAACTATTATTGAAAGAATAATAAAATAAATGGATATATATAGCATATTCATAAATCGGAAGATTAAAAAATGTTAAGATGTTAATTCCTCCAAAAAAAGCCTATCCATTCCATGTAATTCCAATCAAACTTCTAGCAGATTTTTTATTTCTGAAAATTGATAAGTTGATTCTGAATTTAATATGGAAATGCAAGGGCTAATAATAAGTAAGTCACTCTGGAAAAGGAAGCCTGAGATTTGAAAGTTAACACCACCAGTTATTAAGAGTTAGTGTGGGGAGACAACGAGGATGTGGAGAACTGAGAAAGGACGCTCAGGCCTGGGAGGCCCAGGCGTCCCTAGTCAGTACTCAGTACTCCATAGCCTGTTTGGTATTTGAGGTTTCAGGGACTGGTTTGCTGTCTGCAGCTCCAAGGCCAAGGTTTGTGTCTGCTTGACACTCCTGTGCCCCCAATGGCTTCGAGGACTGATGATTAAGAATAAGCTGGCTTCATAGTTTGTAACAAATGTTTCATAACAAAGCAAGGTGTCGGTGGTAGGGTGATGCATGGGAGCCCTGTATGATGATATGCATGTTTGTTTTGTAAGTTCAAAACTTTTACTATACACTTATTGTTTATGTATGTTCATGTATAAATGATACATGTCAATAAAATTTTATATAAAAAAAGAAAAAAAGAGTGTGAAAATCACAGTAGTCAAAACTGGCATTGGGACAAGAATAGAAAAATAACCAATGGAAGATAAGAGTAAAGAAACAGATCTACCCCTGTAGAGTGACATGATTTATGACAAATGTGCCACTGCAGTGCAGTGGGATAATAAATTATACTAAAGAAATTGAATATCAGTATAAAGAAATGAATATCAATTCCTCCCCTACACCATACATGGAAATCAATTTCAGATGGATTGCCAATCTAAAGACGAAAAGTAAAACTGCAATGCATTGAGAAAAAAAAATAGAGAAGAAAATCTTTATGATCTTGGAGGAGGTGGAAATTTTTAGAAAAGAACATACAAAAAACACAATGTCCGCAATGATAAAAATGATAAAATGGACTATATTAAAGGTAAGAACTTCCAGTCAACAAAGACATCATTAAAATAATGCAAAGATAAGTCACTGAGTAGATTATTTTTTTGCAATGCATATACCAATCAGATTTTTATCCAGAATATATTAAGAAATCCTACAAATTAATAACAAAAGACAATCCACTAGAAAATAGTCAAAAGAACTGGAAAGGCATTTCAAAACAGAGACTATACAGATACCCAAATACAAAGTAATGCTAATTCAACCAAAATGAGAAGACTTCTACTTTCACCATGATTGATTTGCCCTCCTACGATAACAAAACTAGAAAACGGTATAAAATGTATGAAACAATGCTTTTCAGACAAAGGAAAACATAAGGTGTAGAGCTGTGATCCCTGAGAGAAAAGAAACAAAGCAAGTCCTACAAATACCTAAACTTTCTTGCCGAGGACACTTTCTGGATCATGGCACAATGAGAGGGAAGCCAAGTAATGCATGGCAGACCTGCACAGTTGAGGAAACAGACCTTTGAATCAGAGAGGCTGAGACAGCTGGAATTTGTATTACAAAGTATAAAACAAGAGGGAGTTAGGCAGAACAAACAGTTCCAGAAATCAGCAAGTGGATCACCTAAGCTGAATTTGCATAGGGTAAAATTCCAAGAGGCTGAGCAGAGGACTACAGGCTAAGCAAATCCCAGAGCTCACAGGTGGCTGGGAGCAACAGTCAGAATGAAGAAACCTTGTTGAACACCTGGGGCATTCGGTAGAAACCCCAAAAGGAGGGGTACCAGGCCCCCAAAACAAAGCTTAAAAATAAGTGTCAAAATAATCAAACTATCTACAAGTAACTTAATTGCCTTCCAGAACAAATTTTAGTACCTTTTGAAAGAACATAACAAACTCAGGCATTCAATAATGTGATAGTCAAAATGTTTACCATCCAATCAAAAATTACTAGATATGCAGGAAGCAGATGTGGCTCAGGCATCTGAACTCCCGCCTACCACATAAGAGGTCTGTGGTTCAGGTCCCGGCACCTCCTAAAGAAGACAGTGAGCGAGTTGGCGTGACAAGCAGGCGCGGCAAGGTGACACAACAAGATGACTCAACAAGAGACACAAGAAGACAAACATAATGAGAGACACGATAAAGCAGGGAGCAGAGGTTCTCAGTACCTCCTAAAGAAAAACGAACAAGACAGCGAGCTGACGTGACAGGCAGGCATGGCAAGCTGACACAATAAGCTGATGCAAAGGAGACACAGGAAGAAAAACCATAATGAGAGAAACAACAAAGCAGGGAACGGAGGTGGCTCAAGTGATTAGGCACCTTCCTCGCACATCGGAGGCCATGGGTTCAGTTCCCAGTGTCTCATAAAGATAGCACACAGCAAGTGCAAACAACAAGGAGGTGGGGAGAAATAAATAAATAAATTAAATAATTTTTTTAAAAATACTAGATATGCAAAGAAGCAGGAAAACCTGAAAACATGACCCCAATCCAGGAGAAAACGGTCAACAGAAACAAATTCATAAATAAGAGAGACTATGTATTGGACAATTACTTTAAAACAGTTATAAATATGATCAAGAACTTTAAAAGAAATAAAGAAGAACATAATGAGCATAGAAATGGAAGATGTATAAAAGAATCCAATGGAATCTTAGTGCCAAAAATCACCTAAAATTAAAAATTCACTGGAAGGGTTTAACAGCAGATTAGACACTACAGAAGGAAGGACCAGGGAACTTGGAGACATACCAATAGAAACTTTCCAAGTGAAGCATATTAAAAAAAAATAAAAAAAAATAAAAGACTAAATGATAATGAAGAGAGTCTCAGGAAACTATGGGGCAATATCAAGTGGTCTAATGTACTTGTAATTGGAGTCCCATAAGAGAGAAGGTGAAATAAATACTTTTTCAGACATACAAAAGCTGAAAGAATTCATCACTAGCAGACACACACTATAAGAAATGTTAAATAAAGTCCTTTAGACAGAAAGAAAATGATACCAGATGAAGACATTGGATATCAGAACTGGTAAAAATGCAAGATTTTTATTATTATTTAAGTCTTTAAAACATAAGTGACTGTTAAAACAGAATAATAATATATTTTGGGATTTATGATATGTATAAGTAAAATCAATGACAACAATAGAATAAAATCTGAGAAGGAAGAAATAGAAGAAAACTATTGAAAGGGTTTTTATGCCATTCATAAAGTGGTATATTATCACTTGAAAGTATACTGCTTTGAGTTAAAGATGCATACTGTCAGCCCGAAAGCAACCTCTGAAGTCAGACTACAGATATAGATAATAATATAACAAAGGAGATAAAATGAAATCATAAAATTACTCAATAAAAAAAATCATAAGGCAAGGGAAGAGGAAAATGGGAACAAAGAAAAGATAGGACAAATAGAAAACAATTAGCAAGATGACAGATTTGACCTAACCAGGTCAATAATCACATTAAATTTAAATGAACTAAACAGTCAAATTTAAATGCAGATTTTTGGGACAATGGAATTGTTCTACATGATAGTGCAGTGATGGATACAAGCTGTTATACATTTTGTCAAAACCTATAAAATTGTCCAGTGCAAAATATGAACCATAATGTAAACTATAGACCATGCTCAGCAGCAATGCTTCAGTATGTGTTTATCAGTTGTAACAATTGTGTTACAACTGGTTTGCGTTTTTTGTGTACAAAAAAATGTACCCACACTAATGAAAGATGTTAATGGGGGGAAGTGTAGGAGGGCGAGGGGAGATATGGAGATCTCCTATATTTTCTATGTAACATTTATGTAATCTAAAGCTCCTTTAAAAATGAAAAAAAACCTCTGAAACCAAGGTACTATATCAACACTAAAGGTCAATAATAAGGGGTATGATATTTTTTCCTTTGGACTAAAGAAAACGTTCAAAAATTTACTGAACATTGTAAATGTGATGACTGCACAACTTTGTGTTGAAGTGAGAGCCACTGAGTGTGCACTTTGGATAGATTGTACAAGACAAGGGACTGTGTAACACAGTGAACCATGTGGTGAAAGATGGACTGTGGTTAATGGTAAAATATGAGAGTGTTCTCTCATGAACTATAACAAATGGACAATACTAATACATGGTGTTAATAATAAAGGCTGTATGGAAAATATACTAAATGTAAGCTATGGATCATAGTTTGTGGTGATAGTATGATGATGTTCTTTCATAATCTGTAACAAATGCTCCAAAAAATGTAAGGTGTTGATGGAGGGGAGATGTATGGGAATTTTGCACGTTATGCATGATTGTTTTGTAAGCTCACAACTCTTGTTTGTTTGTTTGTTTGTTTGCTACTAAGCAAAGTCTATAGTTTACATTATGGTTTACACTTTGCACAGCACAATTTTATAGATTTTGACAAAATGTATAACCGCTTGTACCTGTCATTGCAGTGTCATGCAGAACAATTCCAATGTCCCCAAAATACTCCCATGTTACACCTATCTTCCCTCTCCCTCCCCTCAGAACCTCTGGTGACCACTGCCTTCATATCAATATTATAATTTCTTCCATTACTAGAATAATAATAAGTCTGCTTTAGTCCATAGTTGCATTCCCCTCTTCTGTTTGTTCATTCCTCTATCTTGAGGAATTTGGGATAGTGATGCCCACTCTGCTTCTGATTGAGAGAGGGCTTAGATCCTGTATTAGTCAGGGTTCTCTCAGGAAACAGAATCAACAGGAGATATCTGTCAACAATATGAGATTTTAAAAGAGTCTCTCACGTGACCATGGGGATGCACAAGTCCAGGTTCCGCAGCCAGGCTGCAAACCAGGGGCTCCAATGAAAGTCCAATGAAAGGTCTTTGATGAGTTTCTGGGAGAAGCTGGCTGTCCAACGACGAGCTGGGAAATTCTCCCTGGATGTTGAAATCACTTCCTTTTTTAAGGCATTCAACTGATTGGATAAAAGCATCACCCATTGATGATGCAATCTCCCTGATTGATGCAGATATAATCAGCCATCCACGCAGTAAACTCACTGGTGAGCGAAGTCCATAAATGTTCTTGTTTACAATTAGCCCAGTGCTTGCTGGACCAAACACCTGGACACAATTACCTGGCCGAGTTGTCACATTAGCCTAACCATCACAGTCCACCCCTTGTCAACTCAGCAGTCATACACATTACCCTAAACCATACTTAAAAAACAATAACAGACAAGCATATTTCTGCCTAACAATGTTCAACTCCCCTGCGTACAACTGGAAACGCATTAATTCCCCACAGAATAGGGTGCAAGTCCTTGGGTAATATTCACTCTTAAACTTGACATCCTTAAATATTATGATGTGGAATTAATACAAATTTTCATATGATAGGGGAACAGATTGGGGAAGAAAACAAGAAATTCGTTTTGTGTACATATACAATCATACTCATAACAAAACAAGGAAGAAGGGTCCATGACCATTACAGTCCTCGTTTCTGTAACTGGTCACGTGGTTGAAGTTCATATTTATCACTACCTTCTTCCACTACCCATTCCATGTTCCCGTTATCTTCAGCAAGCACTTCAGCTGGCCGTGGTTCTTTGCCTGGTGGGGTGACCCAAACTTTCATTCCCAAAGATTCTGGGCCATTGTTAGTCCTGCTTGAATTGGTTTGTTGCAATTTTCCATTAACTTTAATCACAGGGCATGGCAGGACTAGGAGACGCCCTAGAGGATCTCCTGCATTCCAGGCAAATTCCTCTTTACCCCCATTATGTAGATGTAGTCCTATTTCCCCTTGATAGCCAGGATCAGTCACCCCAGCCAGTACAGTAATTCCTTTCTTTGCCTGTTGATTCACAGGTAAGAGGAGCCCAAAGTGGCCAGGTGGCAGTCTTAACTTCCAGTTCAATGCAATCATTGTTATGTTCCCTGGTGGCAGCACTCCTCCTTTTGGGACTAAAACCTGTAGACCAGCAGAGCTTAAGGTTGCAGGGACAGGAAGCAACAATTTTCCTAGTGGGTTACTAGGGGTAATAGTGAGTGGTGCCACTCCCATTTCCACCCCTTGATTCCTGGACCCATGAATCCTGGTTATGGGAGAAACAGCACCATAGAGAGGATGCTGATTCAGAGCATACACAGCCTCCTGAAGAACATTGCCCCATAGTTGGTGCCATAATTGAGTCTTCAAAAGGCCATTCCGCTGTTCTATTAATCCAGCTGCTTCAGGGTGATGGGGAACATGGTAAGACCAGCGAATTCCATGGGCATGTGCCCATTCCCGCACATCATTTGCTGTGAAATGGGTTCCTTGATCAGAAGCAATGCTGTATGGAATGCCATGGTGGTAGATAAAACATTCAGTGAGTTCACGGATGGTAGTTTTGGAAGAAGCATTGCATGCCGGAAATGCAAACCCATAGCCAGAGCATGTGTCTATTCCAGTTAAAACAAATCGCTGCCCCTTCCATGGTGGAAGCAGCCCAATGTAGTCAACCTGCCACCAGGTAGCAAGCTGGTCACCTCGAGGAATGGTGCCATATCTGGGGCTGAGTGTGGGTCTCTGCTGCTGGCAGATTGGGCATTCAGCAGTGGCTGTAGCCACGTCAGCCTTGGTGAGGGGAAGTCCATGTTGCTAAGCCCATGCATAATCTCCATCCCTACCTCCATGGCCACTTTGTTCATGAGCCTATTGGGCAATGACAGGAGTGACTCGGGAAAGAGGCTGAGCTTTAGCCACAGAG
>JAQZBX010077683.1:0-14238 GCA_029593785.1 Cabassous unicinctus
CTGGACCCTACCCCTAAAGATTCTAATTTAGTAGGTCTAGGATGCAGCCAGTCAGTCAGGTTTGGGAAGAACCATTGAATTAAATTATCTCTAAGGGCATTTCTAGCTTTAAAGTTTCATGAGCCTACATGATTTAAAGTTATCAAAAATGCATTATGCCCTGTCTTATCCACATCATCTCCAGCCCCTTAACCAGAATGATTTAGGGTCTTTTTCCTTTTCTGAATCACACTTTGAATTTTTTTTCTCCCTGAAATCGTGAGGTGGAAATTACCCAGAATATGCTCCCTTTTTTTCTTTAGTGAACGTAGCATCAAAAGATGTCCAAGTATCATCTACATTCTTCCTACCCTTTGCCGGGAGGAGGAATCACCAGAACTAGCATGGCTTCTTGGTGGGGGGGAGCAATGATAGACCCCTGCTCCTTTGCACCATACTCTGTGGATAACATTGAGGGACTGTTGTGGAGAGGGGAGACTTTTGACTCTTTTCTATTTCCTTTCCCAAAGCAGAAATTAAGGCTCTGCTGTGCATTCTAATTACAACACTCTCTACCTTGCTTGGAATACTAGTCTTTTACAGAAACATATGTCTCAGGCACATGAATCTTCTAAACACAGGGAAACTTTAAAGGAGGAAATTTTTAGATCACATATGTTTTTCTACATGTTGCAGCCTATGCTTTAGAAGGGGTTCAGAATAAAGTATATGTTATATATTTCTAAAAAATTAAAGTTATTCAACAAACCTATTCTGGGAAGAAGGAAAAAGAATCATTTGGTGCTTCCAGGGGTCTCAGTCTCCATAAAGGAGATTTTTGCAATGGTTTCTCATCACATAAAGTTAGAGAGTTTCTGGCAGGGTAGTCCTACCAATCTCCAAGTGAGTTACTAAATGTAAATGTACATGTTGGTGGCTTTTCCAAAAATGACTCCTGTGTTCTGAGCCTACAATTGAATCTGAGATTCCCTTGTTGCCCTGAAAATGTTTCTGGAAGGGATTACCAGGCCTGATGTTGGAACACTAAATGGCATCTGGCTTCATCAGACTTAGTGTAGGATGTTTCTTTTTAATGCCTTTGATTACCCAAAGTCATCTTTCTTGTTTCAGAATTTTCCTTTTCTAGAAGAAGCTGTTACTTATTAGCAATTAGTTTTATTACTGCTATCATATTGAATCCTTTGAAATTAGAGTGATGCTTTGCTCCCCTCTGTCCCTGAAGTCAAAGAAATTCATGGGGATCATCAACCTTAGTGTGCACAAAATTCACCTGGAAATGATTGAAGGAAAAAGAAGGAGAATATCTGACACCACTACCTGAGGTCTTATTCAGTAGAGGTAGCGCTCAGGAATGGCTATGGAGCCTGCATTTTAACAGCAGTCCTGCAAACAATCCACTTTGTGGGTGGAGCTCTGACTCCTCTTGGCAATGAACATTGTCTGTGGCTTACAATGGGACAACCTTTTATCCCAGAATTACCTGGAGACATTGTGTTTGTACACTGGTTGCCTTGTTTTAGAAAATAATGGACATATACTCTCTATAAGTAAAAAACACAAAAATGTTACTGGAAAAACAAAAAACCACCTAAGTCTTAAGAGATAAAGATGGGAGCCAAGAGAAGGAAGGTGGAGAAGGTCGATTTTGAATAGCTTCATGCAAAAAGCAAACTTCTTATATAGGTACTTGTGTTAGTCAGCCAAAGGGGGCTGATGCAAAATACCAGAAATCAGTTGCTTTTTATACAGGGTATTTATTTGGGGTAGAAGCTTACAGTTACCAGGCCATAAAGCATAAGTTATTTCCCTCCCCAAACTCTATTGTGACATATTGAAGCAAGATGGCTGCTGAGGTCTGGAAGGATTCAGGCTTCCTGGGTTCCTTTCTTCCCAGGGCTTATTTCTCTCTGGGCTCAGATGCTCTACTTTCTCCATAAGGCCAGCTGTAGACTTTCAGGCAAACGGCTCATCTCTCCTGTCAGGGCCTCTGCTGTGTCTAATTGAGCCTTCTTTCTGTTCCTCTGTGTGCTTACTTCCCGGGCTCCAGCATTAAAACTCCGAACTCTGTTCAGCCACGTCTTTTCTCTGTTAGACCTGCCCACCAAGGCGGTGGGGATTCAACATCCTACTGACGTGGCCCAATCAAAGCCTTAATCATTATTTAATCAAGTAAAAGTGAAACCTCTGAATCCAATATAATCTAATATGTCCAGAGGAACAGACCAGTTTATAAACATAATCCAATATCTATTTTTGGAATTCATAAACAACATCAAACTGCCACAGTGCTGAAACAGACTAGTTAGGGAATCAATAGACAGATCAGGAACCCGGCAGGAAAGCCCATGTGGACTTTGGTACCCCCAAGATGGCTGCTGGAAGAACCTGCGAGATTCCCCCATTCAGAACTAGATTTACTCCAGAAGCCAGGAGAAGCCCCAGATATTCTCCAGGGACCTTATCATTGGGCCCTCCTGGGGGGTTGATGGGTGGGGTAATCAATCAAAACAGCAAACAGCTGGGACTCCTCCCCTTTCATTAGCAAAAGGGTGGAATAATTAATGGTTCAAAAAGCAAGCACAAAGGCTGAAATGCCCCTCCCTTGCCTTTTGACCCCTGCTCTCACTTCCCCCCCTGCATCCCCGCCATGATGAACTCTCAAGCAGACCTAGGGATTTATAATCTATAATGGGGAATTGTAGTCTGTAAACCGGCTGTAGCCATTTGGCAATTTGATGTAATTCTGAATTCCAAAAATATAATTGGATCATGCTTGTAAACTGATCTGTTAATCTGGGCATGATTAAGTTATGATTAGGGCGTTGACTGGGCCACGTCAGTAGGGTGTTGAGCCCCAACCCTTGGTGGGTGGGGGAATCGAATATAAAAGGCATGGCAAGAACAGAGTTGGAGCAGTTTTTGAGTTGCAGTTCTGAAGTTGGAGTTCTGATGTTGGAGTTTTGATGTTGGAAAGAAGGCCCCAGGAGAAGAGAAGCAAGCTGTTCGCCTGATAGTCTACAGCTGACCTTGTGGAGGAAACAGGAGCTAAGCCCGGAGAGAAATGCAGCCCCGGGAAGAGAGGAACCCAAGGAGCCTGAACCCTGGCAAACGTCGGCAGCTGTCTTGCTCCAACATATGGCAATGGACTTTGGTGAGAGAAGAAACTTATGCTTTATGGCCTGGTAACTGTGGACTTCTACCCCAAATAAATACCCTTTATAAAGACCAACCCATTTCTGGTATTTTGCATTAGCTCCCCTTTGGCTGGCTAATACACTGGCCCGCTTCATCACTCAGCCCCTTCCTCTCTACCTGGGACCCATGATCTGTTATTTTTTCCCATTTCTCTTCTCACCATTCCTTAATAAATTACTGGCCTAACTAACCCAGCTTGCTCTCGAAATTAGTTTCTTGTAGCTTAGCCAAGAACCTAGAGAAAATCCGGCTACAGTACCACTTTGGAGTAGAGTAAAGAGAATGAGGGTTATTTTAAATCAGGACAGGGAAAGGAAAATCATAATCAGGCAAAGGATGATCAAATGGGTTTGATAAAGTGTTATTTACATAATGACCTTTCTTAATAATTACTTAGTATTTGTTCTTTCATTTGATTTTTTTTTTTCATTCTTCTCTTTATTCAGTAAGTATTTATTGAGGATCTACTATATATGTGGTTCTTTGTTAGGTACTTCCAGGAATTTTTTTAAAAAGCATAACACATTGTCAGTACTTTCTTTTGTTGCTAAAAATGTAGTAGGAAATTCAAGGTAAAAAGCTACATAAAGATACAAGACATGATACAAAGAGTGTCACCAGGAAGTATATGATTATCACGTAAGTAGGACAGATGTGTGTCAGGATGTACTTGTCTCTCTTTCACTTGATGCTTCCTTCCACTCAGTTAGAATTTTGGGCTGCCTGCTCTTTGGTGTTAGGCCCAACTCCAACAAAACAGTTTTCAGAAGACACCTTGTTAGAAGTTGGCCCAAGAATCAAAGCTGGTTTTTCTGGCCCCTCAAGCCTGTTAGTTAACCTGCCAACTTTGCTGGAAGTTTTTGAAGTTCGTTCATCAATTGGATGTTGATAACCTAATTGGTGTTTTGTTCTGACTTGCCTTAAATATTAGTCTGGGATCTTTTTGTTGCAAGACACAGAAAGCTAATTGGACCTAGCTTAAGCAAAAGAGAGGAAGCTTGTCAATAAGTATATGAAAGAATGGTCAACATGATGAGCTATTATAGAAATGCAAATCAAAACCACAGGGAGATACCAATTCACCCTCACATGGGTGGCTGTTATTTAAAAAAAAAGGCAAATAACCAGCGCTGGAGAGAATGCAGAGAAATGGAATTCTAGTGCATTGTTGGTAAATATAAAAGGGTGCAGCCACTGTGGAAGGCATTATGGAAGTTTCTCAAAAAGTTAAATATGATCCGGCAATTCCACTTCTAGGTATATACACAAAGAAAGTGAAAACAGGGTCTCAAACAGCTACTTATACGCCAATGTTTACAGATTATTTACAATAGCCAAAAGGTAGAAACAACTCAAGTGTCCATATACAAAGGAATGGATAAACAAAATGCAGTACATGATGCATTTTGTACAAAATGCAGTACATGATGAAGTCCTGAGACATGCTGCAGTATGGAGGAACTGTGAAAACATTATGCTCAGTGAACTAAGCAAGACACATAAGGACCATATTGTATGGTTTCCTTTTAAGAGGTGTCTGGAAATAGGAAATCCACAGAAACAGAAAGTAGATTAGAGATTACTTGGGAATGCAAGAAGGGAGGGTGTGTGTATATTTAGTTGATATGGAATGTGTATAAGTAAAAAATATATAATTTTAAATGAAGAGGGCATTTATTTTTCAGATATATGAAAATTCTAGGTGTAAAATGGTCTGTAGGTGTGGATTAATCCAGATTTCAAATTATATTAGCACTCATTCTCTCTCTCCATCTCTCAGTTCTGTTTTCACTTTACTGGCTTTAAACATTGGTAAACTTTTGTCACATGATAGAAAAGAGGGCTCATAGAAACTCCAAGCTCACTTTTCCGTAGTGCCATCATTTCAAAAAGAGTTCTTGTTTTCTTTACACTTCCAGCAAATATCCTGTCAGGGAGCTAACAACTCACCCTCAACCCAAGACTGAGATTCAGGGGATTGGTTGGTTCTACAGTCACTCCTGGCCCTGGGGGTGTGGTTAGCTGGTGGGTGTGGTCCCTAAACAGGGAGGCTGAAAATGGGGAAAGGAGAGAAACCCAGAGAGATTCTGGGCAGGCAAAATAATCACAAATTCAAATTATGACAAAAGAGGTGTGATTTCATAAATACACAATTATTTTTTCTGCTGTATGCTTTCAACCTACTTAAAACCCCAAATGCATCTCATACATACTTGTCTGCGTATGCAATTCCCCAATAAATTTCACCAGTGCTCTAAAATATAGCAAGAAAAATAAAAGGAATGATAAGTTATTTTGTCAAATTAACAGAAGAGAACTTTTCTTATACACCCTGAACTCTTGAGAGTGTTAGCGCAAGTGTCTGCCTTTCTTCTATTTTTACACGAAACCACTTTAACTGTATTATACAATGTAAAACTGGCACATGTTGCCTTTTAAAATTATTTACAGCTGGCAATAATTATTTACTGCATGGGAAAGTAAAATGCTATCAAGGGAATCCTGTAATAATTAGTTTCAAAGGTATATGTGCAAATGAATGGGGAAGGAAGTAATTATAAGCAAATTCAAAGGTTGTCATCCAATAAATTTGCCTTAGGGTAAATATATTTATTTTTAAAATTCCATTGAAAATATATCAAAGCTATATTTTCTCTTGTAATTGAGTTCACCAACACATGTCTGTATGAATGTTAATAAGATCTGCTTATAATACAATGACTTTAGGGGTATTGTATCATTTGAAACTTGACAAAACTGAGAGTCAACTTATAAATGGTGAAGAAAACTAACAAATTCAGGGACTGAAAGAGAATCAATGATCTGGTAGAACAAGAAAAACTGAAATCACTCTCTATTTCCTTGACTCCTAATGGTATGCTCTCCAGATATCTTTTGTGATACCTTTTAATATGAGAAAGAACTCTAGTTTTTTGATTTAAGCAGACATGGATTTAAATCCTGCTTCTACCACCAACTGGCCAAGTGACTTTGGCAAAGTCTTAGTTTTCTCGTTCACATAATGAAATCCAAAAACCTACTTCACAGTATCCATAAGAGCAGTAAATGAGATGATGTTCTTAAACTGCTTACTGAGGTGCCTGGTAAATGTAAACACTCAGCAAATGTCAATTCCCTTTGCTTAGTTAACATTTGGAGGCATCAAGATCTACGCCAGAGGGGATCTGAAGCCTGGGCAGAGATTTGCCTTTCTGTACCACATTGTTAGGGGTTGAATTTTTGCCTCCAAAAAGACATGTCCAAGTCCTAATACTTGAACCCATGAAAGTGGCTTTACTTGGAAATAGGGTCTTCAAAGATGTGATTAATTAAGATGAGGCCAAACTGGATTAAGTTGGCCCTAATCCAATGTGATCAGTGTCCTTGTAAGAAGAGGAAATTTCGACGCCAACACAGACACCAGAGAGAAGGCCATGTGAAGTTGGAGAAGGCAGAGATTGCAGTAATGCATTTACAAGCCAAGAGCTCCAAGGATTGTTGGCAAATACCAGAATCTAGAAGAGGCAAGGAAGTCTTCTCCCTATGAGTTTCAGATGGAGTATGGCTTTGCTGACACTTTGATTTCAGACCTCTAGCCTCCAGAACTGTGAGACAATAAATTTCTGTTGTTATAAGCCATCCAGTTTGTGGTACTTTGTTACAGCAGCCCTAGGAAATGAAGACACACATCATCTATCTGGTTCTTTGAAACATTTCCTTTCTTAACTAGATGAAATACTTAATATTCATCAGGGAGCAAAGCACCTCAGGAAAGAGGCAGAGTTTCAAAATAATTTTGGCATTATTTTTCTGGTTGTCTTTATAAACTCTAAAGGACCCCTGTCCTGGAGCAGGGTTGTGCCTAGAGAATATTAATAATAATAAATTTTACTTTTTTACAAAAGCACCAAGATATTGCAATGGGTAAAGGAAAGCACTTCCCACAAGGACCACGGAAAGCATTGGGTATCCATATAGAAAACAAACACTAAACTTAATCCTTTTTTTACACCATTCATAAAAATTAATTTGAGATGAATAATAATCTTAAACATAAAAGCTAAAATTACAGAGTTTCTTGATAAAAAGTAGGAGACAGTCTTTGCAACCTTGGTGTATACAAAGATTTCATAAGAACCAAAATGCAATAATGATAAAAAGAAAAAAAAGTCTTCATTAAAATAAATCTGCTCATCACAAGACCATTAAAAATGGCATGCTACTGACTGAAAGAAAATATTTGCAATATCTATTTCTGACAAATAATTTGTTTCTAGAACATTAAAAAAAACATATGAGTCCTCAATTAAGAGGTAAAGTAAAATAATTTTTTTGCCAAAAAAAAATAAGCAAAAACTTGAACAGACAATTCACAGAAGGTAAACAAATGGCCAATAAGCAAAAGTGCTCAGTATCATTATACATCACTTTTCACCTAGTGTAATGGCTAAAATTAAGAAGACTGACAATATTTAGTATGGATGTGGAGCAACTGGAATTGTTATATATTTCTGGTGGAAGTGCAAAATATTATAACCTCTTTAGCAAACTGGCATTTGTCAAAAGTTAAACATACACAATGACCCAGCAATTTCATTTTTAAATATTTATTGAAAAGAATGAAGACATATGTCCACAAAAGGACTTGTACAAAAATGTTCATCATAGTTTTTTTCACCATAGTAGCCTAAACTGGAAACAATCCAAAATAACCATCATCAGATGGACATATTGTGATATATTCATGGAATCAGCAATAAAATAACACAAACTATTAATATATGCAATAACATGAGTAAATCTCAAAAATACTATGCTGATGACTCTGTGGAATATGAATGTGTTCATATGGTCATAGGGTGTTTTCTTGATGGGTGGAGACCCACAGAATAACCAATGGAATATGGAATTCCTATCCTGGGGAGTCCAGCTATATTCTCTCATAGGGTGGCAAGAATCTCTAGAATACATGGGCAGTGCCTAGCGAAGGAGGACAGACGAATACACCAGGTCCTTGATATTGATGCTTGTACTTTTGAAACTTAGCTTAGTATTGTATATTGCCTAAGAGTTACCTCCTGAAAACCTCCTTGTTGCTCAAATGTGGTTTCTCTCTAAGCCAAATGCAACGTATAAATTTGCTACCATCCCCCTGATGTGGGACATCACTCCCAGAGATAAGCCTCACTGGCACTGAGGGATTATTACCAAGCACAAACAAGTAATGCATTGGGAAAAAGACCTAGATCAAAAGGGGGAAATAAATACAAATGAGTTTTTATGTCTGATTTCAAAATGAGTTGGGAGGTCATTCCAGAGGTTACACTTATGCATGTCTCAGGAGGATATCACTGACTGCCACAGTAAACAGTGCCTCAAGCAGGGGTGCTTCTGAGGACTCTTTAGACATCTAGACACTATAGGCAGTGCAGACAACATGAGGAAACTGGCAACCCGTCAGCAGGCCTTACCTTGGAATATATGATAACCCATCTCCCCAAAGTATCAGAGTCAGATTCATTTATAATTTTCCTACACATGAGTCTTCTGCCCCATTTATTTGATCCTATAATTAGCACTATGTCCATTAAATATATGTCCCACACACTTAAATATTCTGGTTGTTCATATGCTGGTTGAGCCTTGAATCTCAGCAGAGTTGCAACCAACACCTACTCTCCAGTTCATTGGACTCACCCAGGACAACTAACAAAAGGATGATGATGGACAATGCCCATCCCCTGAAAAACAGAGAGTATCTACAACTGCAAGCAACACAGTTCCATCCATTTGCCCCATGGGATCTAAGCCCCTTATCAATCAGAAGCAGAGTGGGTATAACCATCCCCAAATCCTCAAGATTGAGCAATGAAAAAACATAAGGGGGGAATGCAACTATGGACTGATGTAGACTTATTATTTTTCTAGTAATGGAAGAGCTTGTAATATTGATATAAAGACAGTGGTCACCTGAGGTTCTGGGGGGAGGGATAAGGAAAATAGGTGTAACATGGGGCATTTTGGGGATATTGGAATTGTTCTACATGATACTGCAATGATGGATACAAGCCGTTATACATTTTGTCAAAACCTATAAAATTTGTGGGGGGCAAAGTATAAAACATAATGTAAACTACAGACCATGGTTAGTAGCAACACTTCAATATGTGTTCATCTATTGTAACAAACGTACCACACTAATGAAAGATGTTAATGTGGGAAAGTGAGGGTGGTGGTGGGATATATGGGAATCCCCTATATTTGCGATGTAACATTTATGTACTCTAAAGCTCCTTTAAAAATAAAGAAAAAAGTGCTTATGAAAAAGAAGCCCATTAAATTCAGTTTTAGAATGCCAAAATTAAATACAATAAAATACTTTCTCAGTAAAAAAAAATGTATTATGTTGAGCAAAAGAATCCAGGTAAAACAATAGTACATACATTTATATAAAGTTCTAAGACAGAAATAAACTAAGATAGAAGCTAAATGTAATGGTTTCCTAAGGCAGGGTTGGATTGACTGAAAAAGCGGCACAAGGGAACTTTCTGGGTTGATGGAAATGCTCTATAGCTTGATTTGGGTGATGATTACACAGGTATATGCACTGTCAAAACTCATCAAAGTGATAACATACATGGGTGCATTTTATTGCTTGGAAATTATACTTTAATTTACAAGATAGAAGAGGGAATGCAGAGTAATATCTGTGTTTATACAATTGTGAGTACAATCTCTTCTTAGGAAAATAATATTCAGTTTCTTCTGAATGACCTGAAATAGTAAAAAATAGCTCCAAATGCACAAAGTTTATGTTACTCAAGCTTCTGTATATTTGGTAAGTAGATACGGAAAGAAGGGTATATAGCTAGGACCAACCAGGGTCCTTCTCCTTATGGTCACATGGTCTTTTCCATCACCTCCACTTCCTCCTCTGCTCTCTCATCCCACTCATCCTTCCCTCCTCTTTCTTCTTTCTCTCGTCTTTTCCTGCCTTTCTTTCCTTCCTCCTCACAAATAAATGTTTATTTTAACAATTTTGGAGCACACATACTCACATGAAAAGCAGCAGGAAATATTCATTTATATCTCATATACATATTTCTAGATCTTTCCATCAGTCAGATAATTTCTCTCTCTTACTATATATATGAGTGATGCTGATTATATAGTTTTGAAGTCTGTTTCTCTCTATTGACATATGATAAGCATTTGTCTACTCAAGGCCCTTCTAAAAATCATTTTATTTGTAGTACATTATGTAGTTTATAGTAATTTAGCTACTCATTTTGTGAATATGGTTATTTAGGTGGTTTTAATTTTTGATTTTTATAAACAACTCTGATGAGCATCTTTGTGTATAAATCTTTTTACATTTATTTTAAAATTTTATTAAAGTTATACATACACATATTTTAAAGGGTCAGATATTTGTACAAGTCATATTAGTAAAAAGAAACACACAAAAACCTAACACCAATCCCTCATTACCACAAGTTTTCTCTCCCTGGAGGCAGCCATTTTCTATTATTGTAGCTCCTCATTTTGATGTTTACTTCCATATTTCTAATAAATGTGCTTATGATGGTGCTTGTTAATTTTTAAATTTTGAGCAGGGTCTGTTCAATTCCCACTATGGAAAATGAGACTGAATTATCTTTACACCATTCCTCACCATGTACCACACATATACCCCATCTAAGCGTCATCCCAATAGAGATTTGAAGGTCTATCATCCATTAAATATGACTTGTCTTGCTTTGGAAAGGCAGTTATGCCTGAGTAGTATTTGGACATTCCTTGTTCCTCTCATGAAATACTATCATAATATGATTTTAATGGCATGTCGATTTCAATATGACTTTTAATGTGTATGGAAATATTTAAAGCTATAGCATATTGATAGATAAATCAACTGTTTATGGTCTTAGATGATCTCAGGCTTTTAATTGGCTTTCTGGAAAAAGGGAAAATAGGCTGTGGTGGGGGTTTCTCATTAGACAGACTTCAGTGTTGACAAATAATATTTATCAGTCAGTCTTCAATCAGAGAAGTGGAATCACAGGCAGAACCATATATTCATATACTTGTTACAGGGCTTTTATCTTATACAATTCTGGGAGCCAGATAGTCTCTTTATGACTGTTGACTTTGTATCTGATTCTGGAATTTGAAATCCAAAGGATTGGCTGTTGGGAAGGGAAGATGGATACAAAGTGGAAGACAGCAAGAAGAAGCTGGAACCAACATATATGAACTGGGGTCCATGAAGACAGACAGAAACTCACGTCCATTCATGTTGCTCTTTCAGTGGCATGGGTATGCTGCAGAAGCTGTGGGTTTCTCATGGAACTAAACAACACACACACACACCTCTGGCCCAGGAGAGAGAGAAGCTGAAGGAAGATCCAAGGGAAGGTGAAGCAGTTGGTGGCCCAGTTGCTGCCTCTTGCTAATGAGGTGAATCAGCAAATCAACAACAACCTATCTGACCTACAAAATAGCTGTTGCTTCTCTTCCACCCTCCAAATCTCCCACAGAATCTCTCTTTTGCACCCCCCTAACCAATCAGAAACCAATCAGAATCCCCAGGAAAGGGATTCTTGGGAATCATTGTTCAGCTTGGCCAAAATAACTTTCACAAAGCTACTACATCATATAATCAGGTGTTTCTCTCTCTCTGAGTGTACTGTTCTCCTTTATGAGATTTTTTGAGCTCATAATTTGCTCCCTGACCAAAATGGGGGTGGGGGGGAGGGGAGGTTGGCAACTATACACAAGCTCAGGTGTCATTCATGGAGAATAGTTTTCAGGTTCTGATAATAACCTATAGGGGACACCACTATCCAGGACTTCACGATCTTAATGCTAAGCTTTACACTTACAGAACCTTTTTGAGAGCCCTTTTTAACAAGGCTTGATGTGTCTGAAATGTAAGGTTGGTGAAATACTTTCAGAAATACTCTTGAAACTCCTTTAATAAATGATAATATGCCATTATACTTTACCAAATAATATACGTATTTATAAGCCCTAATTACAAGCTAACCTTTGTTGAGAACATACTATATGACAGCCACTGTGAAGGGCACTTTTATACACGACATTATTCAGTCTTCAAAACACATGAAAGATAGGTGGCATTAACCCCATTTAAAAATGGACAAACCAAGGCCTGTCATGGCTAAACCTCATCTCATATGCTTACGTATAGTAAGTGTTGGAAGCATGATTTAAACCATGTCTACTAGATTTTGCTTCATGGGATTTTGAAGATTGATTTAATGAATGAGGGATCAAATTCACTGCATCTGTAAAAAATTGCTTCTTAAGATAATTCCAGCAGGCAAGAGCTTTTAAAGGATTATGTGAAGCTATTTATTTTTATTTTGTTTATGAACCAGAGGACAATATATACTTGCATCAAGAGTTTCAGTGAATTCAAATTTTCCTTTTAATGCCTTGGCCAGGATTTAGGACATGAAATAAAAGCTATTATAGAAAATTTTTTAACATTTCATTCTGTTATGGTTTAGACACAAATATAAGACTTAAAATGAGCAATTGCTGTCATTTTTGTTCTTATCATTTGGCAATAAGAGCCTTGCTCTTACAACTCAAAGGACCTCAAAATATTCATCATCTGGGGTGCATCATTGATATGTCTTCTTCCTCCTGGTGCCTATTATCAGGGACACCAAGGGAGGGTCAATCTCAAGATAGGACCAGCTGCATTAGATACAAAGACTTGAGGAAGGCAATATAGGGTAGAGTATAAGATCTTGCATTCTGCAGTTAGGTAGACCTCAGATCATAGCCAAACTCTGCTGTTAGTTAGCTGCGTGAACTCTTTCATATTGCTTAATCTTGCTAAGTCTTGTTTTCATCCATAATATGGGATTAATGATAGTAGCTAGCTCATAGACTTGTTGCAGGAAGTAAGAACCAAATGAGATTATGTATGAGAAGGTCTTACTACAATGAATGATGAATGGTAAATTTCAATAAATGTTAGCTGGTGCTGTCATCTTCATCACTGCCATAGTAACTATTGGCACAAAATAACTAGAAAACTGTCCTAAAGGAAATGGGAAGTCCCTACAGCTGGGTCTGATGGAACTGCAGATTATGAAAGAACCCTGTAGAGCTCTGGAGACCAGCCAGGACCTACAGACATGGCAGATAACTCTGGAGTTTGGTGCCTTGCCAGTGGCCCTACTTTGGAGTTTGTGCTCCTGAGTGTGACAGAGTTAGACTCAGATGTGACTTTTCTACACATGTTTCTTCTGTCCCTTTTATTTGAACCTAGAGTTGGTACTGGCATTGGTAGGTGTACATCCAAGAGACTTTAATCTCTGGGCTGTCCGTGTGCCAGCTGGGCCCTGAAATTCAATGGAGTTGTGATACTTACTCTCCAGTTCATTGGATTCACCCAGGACAACTAACAAGGAGATGATGATGGACAACAAACATCCCAAGGAACTGAGAAAGTCTACAACTGCAAGCAAAAGAGCCCCATCCATCTGCCCCATGGGATCCAAGCCTCCTCTCAATTAGAGGGGGAGTAGGCAACACCATCCCAGAATCCTCATGATTGGGGAATGAACTATGGACTAAAGTAGACTTACTGGTATTCTACTATAGACTTATTGTGATTCTAGCAATGGAAGTAACTATGTCATTCATGTGGAGGCAGTGGCCACTAGAGGTACTGAGGGCAGGGAAATACCGGTGAAATATGGGGGCATTTTGGGGACTTGGGAATTTTCCTGAATGACATTACAATGACAGATATGGGCCATTACATATCTTGCCATAACCTACAAAATTGTGTGGGAGAGAGTGTAAACTACAATGTAAACTATAATCTATGCTTAGTAGCAATGCTCTAAAATGTTTTCATCAATTGTAACGAACATACCACACTAATGAAAGATATTGTTAATGTGGGAAAATGTGGGAGGTGTAGGAAGCAGGGCATATGGGAATCCCCTAAATTTTTATGTAACATTTATGTAATCTAAATACCTTTTTTTTAAAAAA
>JAQZBX010077684.1:0-14235 GCA_029593785.1 Cabassous unicinctus
AAAAAAAAAAAAAAAAAAGCATAAGGAACCAATGCCCCAGAGTCTGAATTCCAGAGTTAACACAGTTATAATGCAAAGAAACAGGAAGTCATCAGTAGGCCATTATGTGGCCCAAGCAAAGAAGAACCATCAGTGAGGAGGATCATACCTAGGACATTCTAGACAAAAACGTTAAAAAGAAAATCCTAAATATGCTCAAAGAGCTAAAGGAAAACATGGACAAAGAATTAAAGGAAATCAGGAAAGTGAAAGATGAACTCAAATAGAATATCAATAGAGAGAGGGAAGTTATAAAAAGGAACAAACCAGAGTTGAAGACCACAGTATTTTAATGGAAATTTAAAATTCCTTAGCAAAATTCAACAGCAGGTTGGAGCTGGCAGAGAATGAATTAGTGCACATGAAGATAAGACCATTGAAAATCATCAGTTTGAGGAACAGAGAAAGGAAGGAATGAAAAGAGAAAAAAAAGAGAACACAGCTTGAGGAATCTATGGGACACCATCCAGTGAACTAATATGCACAGGGGGAGTCACAGAAGGAGAAGAAAGAGAGAAAAAGGCAGAAAGAATATTCAAATAAATAACGGCTGAAAACTTCCCAAATTCAATGAAAGACAAGAATATACACATTAAAGATGCTTAACAAACTCCAAATAGAATAAACCTAAATAGATCCATGCCATGCCATGTTATATTCAAACTGTCAATAGCCAAAGATAAAGAGAGACTTCTGAAAGTCACAAGAAGAAGTAATATATCACATACAAGAAAGCTTCAATAAAAATTAAGTACTGATTTCTCACTGGAAACCATGGGACCTAGAAGGCAGTGGGAAGACATATTTAAGGTGTTGAAAGCAAAAAAAATGCCAACTAAGAATTCTATCTCTGGCAAAACTGTCTTTCAAAAATGGGGGAGATATTAAGTCATTCTCAGATAAACAAAACCTGAGGGACTTTGTCACCACTAGTCCAGCCCTACAAGAAATGCTAAAGGGAGTTCTGTAGGTTGAACGGAAAGGACACTAGGCAATTGACTGGAGCCACATGAAAAAATAAAGATCTCCAGTAAAGATAATGACGGGTAAATATAAATACCAAAACTATTGTATTTTTGATTTGTAACTCCACTTTTTACTTCCTATAGAATCGAAAGACAAATGCATAAAATGTAATGATAAATCAATGGTAATGGACACATAATGTATAAATAAGTAATTTGTAACCAGAACTACATAAAGGTGGGGGAAAAGAGGGGTACAGGAACACAGTTTATGTATGCTATTGAAGTTGTTAAGTTGGTATCAAAGCAAATGAGATTGTCATAAATATAGGATATTAAGTTGAAGCCCCAAGGTTAAAGAAAATGTAGAAAATATGCAAACTCATAGAGACAGAAAGTAGAGTATGGTTTGCCAAGGGTGGGGAGCAAGGAAATGGGAAGTTAATGCGAAATTAGTGTTAGTTTCTGTCTGGGGTGAAGGGAAATTTCTAGTAATGGATGGTGGTAAGGGTACTGCAACATTATGAACGTAATTAATCCCACTAAATGGCATGCTTGGGAGGGGTTGGAATGGGAAGATTTTTGTTGTATATATGTTTCCACAATTTAAATAAAAAGAAAGAGAAGCTAAAGAGATAATGACAACTAAACACAATGCATGATACTAGATGAGATCTGAGACTGGGAGAAAAGGTTCAAAAGGACATTACTGGGAGAAAAAAATATTGCAATATAGAATGTAAGCTCTACATCAATGTTAAATTTCTTGAATCTGATAACTGCATTTGAGGTGATTACATAAGCAAATATCCTTATTCGTAGGATATGAACATGGAAGTATTATGTGTTCAGGGAGAGTGACATGTGCAACATGCACTCAGATTTCCAGAAGATAGATAGATAGATAGATTGATAGACAGACAGATAGAATGAAATGGCAAAGGGGGCAAAATGTTAAAACTGGGGAATCTGTGTGTCTGGGTGTTGGGGTTTGTTAGAGTTCTCTGTATGGAGTTTGTTTTATTTTTGCTACTGTCCTGTAAATTTGAAGTTATTTCAAAATAGAAAGTTTAAAAAACAAAAGCAAAATCAGTTATGTTAATTAAAAAAAACAACAACTAACTACAGGAAACTGGATAATTGTGTGGCACCTGCTGATGATTTGCAAATTGCAAGAGGGAAAATGTACCTTACTAGTGAAGAGAGCTGTGGTTGCCACCCCTTAACTAAGTGATCAATCTTGTCATCATTAATAGTGGGGCATTCAGGCTCAATGCATTCCTGACATCATACAACATGAAGTACATAGCCTCACGTATGAGATGTTCTAATCTAATCGAGACTTTAGAATTAGAGGATATACAGAGGAGAGAGGAGCAAGTTAAATCACCATGAGGAAAGAATCAAATAAATACAGAATTTGGAACATTCTATAACACAACTGGCCAAGTCTCTTGGAAAATTCAACAGCACAGGAAAAAACCAGTGGGGCGGGGGAAGGTCTTTGAGATTAAAAGAAGCTGGAGACAAAACAATTGTAACATGTATTTTTTGATTGTATTCTAATTTGGGGAAAAAAGCTATAAAAAACAAAGTTATAATTTGAATATGCACCAGGTATTAGATGATATTAAGGAATCACTATTAATTCATTAAGTGAGATAAAATGGAAGTTGGTTATGTAAGAGGATGCCCCCATTTGTTTGGAGATGTGTATAGAAGTGCTTGGGAGGAGGTTTACTTTAAAATAGTCCAACGGGGAGGGAAATGAATGTGGCTCAAGCAATTGGGCCCCCACCTACCATATGGGAGGTCCAGGGTTCGATTCCTGGGGCCTCCTAGTGAATGGCAATCTGGCCCGTGTGGTGAGCTGGCCTGAGCAGAGAGCTGGCCCACACAGAGTACTGGCCCACGCGGAGTGCTGGCCCACACAGAGAGCTGGCGCAGCAAGATGACGCAACAAAAAGAGACACAGAGAAGAGACACAATAGACTCGGGAGCTGAGGTGGCACAAGAGATTGAGCACCTCTCTCTCACTACGGAAGGTCTCAGGATTGGTTTGCGGTGCCACCTAAACAGAAGACAAGCAGACACAGAAGAACACACAGAGAGCAGACAGCAAGTTCACAACAGCGGGGGTGGTGGTGGTGGTGGTGGATTAAATAAATAAATAAAATAAATCTTTGAAAAAAAATAGTTCAACAGGGAAGCGGATGTGGCTCAAGAGATTGAGCTCCTGCCTACCACATGGGAGATCCCAGGTTCGGTTCCCAGTGCTTCCTGGAGAAGATGAGCACGACAGTGAGCTGACTCAACAAAATGATGCAACAAAGAGACACAAAGAGGAAACACAATGCGAGAGACAGCAAAGCAGGGAGTGGAGGTGGCTCAAGTGATTGAGCGTCTATCTCCCACATGGGAGGTCCCAGGTTCAGTTCCCAGTGCCTCCTAAAGAGAAGATGAGCAGACACAGAGGGCACACAGAAAATGGACACAGAGAGCAGACAGCAAGCACAAACAATGGGGGTAGGGGGGAATAAATAAATAAAATAAATCTTAAAAAAAAAACACAATAAAATAGTCCAACAAAAAACACACAGATAGGTGGATAAAGCAAAGATGTCAACAATGATAAATATTGATTAAAGGTGTTGGGTTATAGGTGTTCATTGTTCTATTTTTTTCTGCTTCTCTGCATTTTTGGAATTTTTATAATAAAAAGTTTAAAAAAACACCTTTAGTAATTTAATAATGTCTGAAAATTGGGTGTCTCAAAACTAATTTATCTCCATTCAATTGGACCAGATCAGTCTGACAAATCCACCAAAATAAAAAAATAAATGAATAAATAAAATATTAATAATTAATAAAAAAGAACCCACAGCCCTCACATGAAAAGGCATTCACCAGCAATAACAATAACAACAAAAAGGCAATAATTTAAACTAAACCTCATCAATTTTCCCTTAGTTGTCTTTAACTTATGTGGAAAAAAATAAAAACTTTAAGTGGTAACAGTGCTTGGTGTTTATGTAAGTGTAGCAGTTTGATATAGTTATGAATTCCAAAAATAGATATTGGATTATGCCTGTAAAGTGGTCTATTCCTCTGGGAGTGATTAAGTTATGATTAGTAATTTGATTGGCCCACGTCAGTAGGTGTTGAGCCCCACCCTTTGGTGGGTGGGGTCTAAAGGATAAAAGACATGGCAAAGGACAGAATTGGAGGGTTTTGAATTGTAGTTCTGATGCTGGAGTCTTGAGCTGGAGCCCTGGGAAGTAAGAGAGCTTGGTTGTGAGGAAGGAGAGAAGGCCCCGGGAAATGAGATGAGCTGTTCACCTGAGAGTCTACAGCTGGTCTTGTGGAGAGAACAAGCAGCTGAACCTGGAGAGAATCAAGCCCCGGGAAGAGAGAAACCCAGGAAGCCAGAATCCTCACAGTGTTGGGTGAAGGAAGTAACTTATACTTTATGGCCTGGTAACTGTAAGCTTCTACCCCAAATAAATACCCTTTTGTAAGTGCCAACAGATTTCTGGTATTCTGCATCAGCACCCCTTTGGCTGACTAATACAGTAAGTTAAAATCAATATAAGTTAATTATATGGTATTCTTAACAATTAATGATTTTTAATAGATGGTTTAAAAATGCAAACAATCCTGCTCATCACAAATTATCTCTTCAATCAACTTTTCAGTGTTAGTTGAAGCCTAGAGAGTACTTGTCAGTAAAAATGGAACTAGACTTAGGGAATTGTCCATAACTTATAAAGAATGGTGCCAGTTTACACATTAATAAAATAATTTACCCCTCACATCAATTTTTAATGAGTCTGCTTTCCTATCTAGATGTATATGTAGAATATGATAATTAAATAAAATATTTATATTTTACTGTATGTATTTGACATAGATTGTGGTCCTGATTTGGTAGTCAAGTGATGTTTTATAAAATTGCTGAAGTTCACTTCCTGTAATAATAAAGAGATTATCAACTGGGCGTAAAGGAAATGACACAGGACTGGGAATCGGGAAACCTGGATAATAGTCCACATTTGTACACTAAATAAAAATCTCTTTGACGTTGGGCAGGTCTTTAGTCACTTTGAGCTTTAATTTCCTCACTTAAATAGGTCCAGGGTTAGACTAGATCTAAGGCTGTTAACTTGAGTTGGAGGGATCCATGAATCCTCTAGAATTCTTGTGTACTGATGAAGAAGCATGTTTTTGAGGAAAGGAGTGGTAGATTACATATGACCATAAACCTTTACTGGAACTCCCTTCAAAAGGGAATACCTTTTTTCCCCATCCATTGATCTAGGCTGGCCTTTGGACTGGCCCTGACCAACAGAAGGGGGCAGAAGTGATGTAAGTGGTTTCCGTGCCTTGGCCTCAAGATGCCTTGCAGCTCCTGCTCTCATCTCTCAGCATGTTGCCACCATCATGTGAATTAGCAATGGCTGGCCAGCTAGTGACGCATGGCCCAGCTGCTGATAGCCAGCAAGTACCACCTCTGTCACATGACTAAGGCCAGCTGGTATCCTCCAGCCTCACTTACGCCATCAGATGCCTGAGTGAGCCCAGACAAGGGCGGCAGCACAAACTGCAGAACCATGAGCAAATTAATGAAAGTTGTATTAGTCAGGGTCCTCCAGAGAAGAAAAAGAACCGGCAGGAGATACATATATACTCCCATAAAGACTCTAAGAGTTGTGTGTATAAATATATAAATACACACACACCTACACCTCTTAGACTTATTATAGGAATTGGCTTATGTGACCATGGGGATTGGAAAATCCATAGGGCAGACCACAGGCTGCAAACTCAATGAAGGTAAACTTGAATTCCCCAGAAGAAGCTGCAAGTTGAAAATTCTCATAAAGATGGCATTGAAATCCCCGGGAGAAGATGGTTTGCTGAATTAGAGATAGAAATTCTTCTTTCTGACTGCTGAAAACCTCAGTTCTCACTTCTAAGGCCTCTAACTGTTCGGATGAGGAGATCCCTCTCATTGCTGAAGGCAATCTCTTTTGTTGAGTGTAGATATAATCAGCCATAGATGCAGCCAACTGCCTAATAATTTAAATCCATCTATGAAATACTCTCACAGTAACAATCAGATTAGTGCTTGCTTGACCAAACAACTGGACTCCATAACCTAGCCAAGTTGGCACATGAAATTAACTATTACTAAGTTTTGGGATGGTTTGTTATACCGTAATATTCAACTACTGCAAGAGAATATGTAGCTTGTATCTGATTCTCAAAGTTTAGGAACCACTGAATAGATTATTTAGATCAATACTTTGTGATTCCTTGTGTCTACTCTCTTCATAAACTATGGCATAGGTATGATTTAATTTAGCAAATTGCACTCAAACTGTATTTTAAAGTAGTTCATAGAATTTTTTAAACTGAAGAATCAGCAGGCGGTAGAGTCTGTAGTTTAAAGACTTTTCCTACTTTCCTCTTAGAAAAAAATGTGCGGCAGTATTCCAGCACTTCCCCCGTTCTTTATGGTATTTTTTTAAGATTAAAGCAATTTCATCTGAAAATTCTATTAGCAATCTTGTTTATTATTTGGACAAGCTGTGTTTGAACTTATGTAGGATAGCTACCATTTGTTCTTAAGTCATCTTACTCTTCCAGTACTTCTTACCAAGCTTTGTCTCAGCCTTTCTAGTCTAAAGAGTAAAATGATCTGAGAGTATTCCACCATGCGTCCCTCACCATTGACATAATGCCTTAAGAGCCGTGCGTGGCTACCACACTTTCATGCTTTTGTTTCAAACAACCACCTTCATCATTCAGAATTTTAGCCTCAAACTGGATTTTGTCTTTCTGGCTCTTTTCTCACATTTTCTTCTCAGCTTTTTTGCATCCATGCTTATTTTTCTAGACCACCTTTCACATTTTCCACACACCATTTTAAAATATCTCTGATCTCAGCAGATGACTTCCAACATGAAGATAGTAAATTTTTTTTATAGTAAATCTTTTGACTACCTCCTCTCTTTTTTCTTTTCTTCTTTTTTTCCCTGCTTTGGACCATTTACAATAGTAGCATCAGAATTTTATTTTGAGGAATCTCCCCCAATTCTTTTGGTCAAAGTCGGGCTTTTATAATTTACTGAAATATTTTTAGTCTCAGGCTGAGTGTGTGTCTGGCAGTGACCCTATCCCTCTGGAATTTTCTGATGACCAGGTGGACCTCTTCCAGGATTCCTTTCACTTCTGATTTTCCACTCAGGGCCTCTGAATGGAAAGTTGGCAAGAATTAGAAATAGGGTGTTAATCCTCCTCATCACTTCCTCTCCCTTCTGAAAGATGAAATTATCATGTGGGTCAGTGATTTTTAACCTAGCTGCACATTCAAATCACTTGGGGCACTTAAAAAACAACAACAACAGTGGCTGGGGTCCCACCATAAGAGATTCTGCATTAATTAGTATGGGGTGGAGCCCACATAACAGCATTGTAAATATATTTAATTCTGAGGTTATTTTAACGTGCAACCAAGGCTGAGAGCACTAATGAGGCAAATCATGGATTTATCAGATGTTCTGAGTTTAGTAAATGAGACATCTGGCAGATGCCTGAATAGTTAAAGCTCCATCATTAAGTTTTTGAATCCTTCTCTAGTCCATTAAGTTTTAACACAGGCAATATACTTCTAGCATGTCTAAACAGGATAATGACAACCAGAACTATGATATTACTTTCTGATAGTTTCTATTCTTCTCAACACAGAAGACATCTTTAAACAAGATGATGCCAGATAGCAAAAGTCCTTTGAAAAGTTCTGAAAACAAGGTTTGGGACATGAGCTATTCTGAAATTTCAAATAAAGATGAGCCATGTTATTTTTCATGGTTTTCCTTATTAGTTAAGTGAGTAATTTGACAAAAGAAATATATTTAAAATGAGAAAATAAAACAAAAAAAATTTTTTTCTTCTTCTTTGGTCAATTTTCAGTATGCTAATTGTCTTAGTCAAAAGGCAATTGAGGGAAGTGGATGTGGCTCAAGCGATTGGGCTCCCGTCTACCATATAGGAGGTCCAGGGTTTGATTCCCGGGACCTCCTGGTGAAGGAGAGCTGGCCCATGCGGAGTGCTGGCCTGAGCGGAGAGCTGGTGCAGCAAGATGATACAAAGAAAAGAGACACAAAGAAGAGGCAATATGAGACCCAGCAGACCAGGGAGCTGAGGTGACGCAAGAGATTGAGCGCCTCTCTCCCACTCTGGAAGGTCCCAAGATCGGTTCCTGGTGCTGCCTAAAGAGAAGACAAGCAGACATAGGAGAACACACAGCAAATGGACACAGAGAGCAGATAGCGAGCACAAAAACAAGGGGGGAGAGGGGGCAATAAATAAATAAATCTTGAATAAAAAAAAAAAAGGCAATTGAGACTCATAATTGGGACTGAGAAGTCAGTGTAAGACACTCCAGAGCACATTCCCCCACAGAATATTTGAACAACTAGCAAAAACTGAACAACTAGCAAAAAAAACAACAACTAGCCAACTTCCTCAAAACTCTGGAAAACAGTAAAGGGTTGCAGTAACTGGATAAGCGCTGAATCAGGAAAATGCAACCTTAAAAATGTAGGAGAGCTCATGGCACCCCTGCTAGCCCCATCCCCACCCTTACACCAGCACAGTGTGGAGTCAGCTTGTGCTCCCATTGGAGGCCACTAGCCCTGTCCTGGAGAGAGCAGAGTAACTTCCATGCAAAATCTGGTGTGCCTGTATGTAGTACACATCTAACAGGTGATAGCCTGAAAGATGAAACCAGGAAACTCCTCTCTGGCTTACCTTCCCAGTACTTGCCCTGCAGGCAGAAGCAGCTTGCCAAGAGCTAAAGCAGTGTAAGAAACAATTAAGTCAAAGTGGTTTGGGGCAAAGGATTATTGGCTTTAGGATATAAAATAGAGCACCCTGGGTCAGGGGTGGGTGTGTCTAGTTCATAAGGAGTAGAAGGGACATTCGAATTCCTGTACACAGGAGAATTCCTAAGGCCACAAGCAGCACAAGCCCAGGACAAGACTCAGGCTCAGAAAAGACAGAATACACTGCACTTCACTTTCACCTTAGTGAAAGTGATCTTTCACTTAGGCTGATCTTTTATTTTTTTAAAGCAGTTTTATTGACATATTCACACACCATACAATCCATCCAAAGTATAATCACAGAATTGTGCATTCTTCACTACAATCAATTTTAGAACATATTCATTACTCCAAAAAGAAAAACCCCATGCCTCATATGTACCCCTATTATTGACACTTAGCATTGAGGTGGTACCTATGTTACAACTGACGAAATAATGTTAAGATGTTACTTTTAACTATAGCCTATAGTTTGCATTACGTGTATTTTTCCTATACATGACCCTATTACTAACACCTTGTAATGGTGATATAATTTGTTCTCATTCATGAAAGAGCATTCTTATATTTGTACTATTAACCAGTTATCATGCACAACCATGTTTTCTTTGTTATACAGTCTCATATTTTATCTTCATCAGACTGATCTTCTTGATAAGAAAGCTAAACTCTGAAGAAATGCACCAGTCAAAACACAACCAATTTGCAAAGACTGTGAAAGGTGTTTTTCCTGTTGGTTTATTTTTAACTCCTACCACTCAAGGAAATCCCTGTCATAGCACTAGCTGGATATAAGCGTAAGAAACAGAAAGCTCAGGACCTAAATCACAGAGTTAACACTTTAAAATCCTAAAATGTGTAGTGTACAACAAAAGCTTACAGGCAAAGGAACAAGAAATGATGGCCCATTCAAAGGAACAAGATAAAAATCCAGAAATCATCAATGAAGAAGACCAGATTTTGGACATAATGGACAAAGACTTAAAAAAATGATCTTCGGTAAGCTTAAGTAGATAAAGGTATACAAGGAGAAAGAACTAAAGGATATCAGGAAAATGATGAATGAACAATATGAGAATCTCAATAAGGAGATATAAAGTTTTAAAAGGAACCAAACAGAAATACTGGAATTAAAGACAAAATATTATAGTGAAAAAATTCCCTAGAGGGTTTCAACAGCAGATTGGAGCTGGCAGAAAAAAAGAATCAGTGAACTTGAAGATAAAACCATTGAAATGATTCAGGCTGAGAACAGAAAGAAAAATATTGAAAAAAATTTAACAGAACCTAAGGGACCTGTGGGATACCATCAAGTGTATCAAGTGCATTAAGGGAGTCACAGAAAAAAGAGAGAGAAAAGGACAGAAGGAATATTCAACCTAATAATGGCAGAAAACTTTCCCAACTTAACAAAAAATGTGACTCTGCACATTCAAGAAGGCCATTGAACTCCAAACAGTATAAACTCAAAGATAGCCACTCCCAGACACATACTAGTCAAACTGCAGAATGTCAAGAATAAGGAGAGAGTTCCGAAAACTGCCAGAGAAAAGCAACATATTATATACAAGAGAGCCCCAATAAGATTAAGTACCAATTTCTCATCAGAAACCATAGTGACAAGAAGGCAGTGGTACAAAATATTTAATGTGCTGAAAGAAAACTATTGCCAACCAAGGATTTTATATCTGGCAAGACTTTCTTTCAAAAATGAGGGTGAGATTAAGACAATCCCAAGTAAACAAAAGGTGAAAGAGTTCACTACCACTAGACCTGCCCTACAATCAATGCTAAAGGGAGTTCTTCAGACAGAAAGGAAAGAACTCTAGATGGTGGGTCAAAGTGGCATAGTATTTGGAAGCTATTGAAGGTAAGTTAGTATTAAATTAAGTATGATTTTTATAGATTTAGGAAGTTAAGTTCAACCCCATGAAAAGAAAACACACGAAAATATATATTCAGAAAGAAATGGAAAGGGGCTCAAAATGGTACAATATAAAAAATGAGATAAATATGAAATTAGGCAATAACAGAAGAATTGAGGGTCAAAAGACACACAACATTGTGAATGTAGTTAACAGCATTGAATTATATATATGAATATGGTTAAAAGGAGAAATTTTAGATTGTAGATATGCTACTAGAAGAAATTGTTTTTATAAAAAGAACTGGGGCAATTATACTAATATTTAAATTGGCTTTAAGTCAACAACTGTTATGGGGGGTTGTATTAGTCAGCCAAAGGGGTGCTGATGCAAGATACCAGAAATCTGTTGGCTTATATAAAGGGTATTTATTTGGGGTAGAAGCTTACAGTTACCAGGCCACAAAGCCTAAGTTACTTCCCTCACCTAAATCTGTGAGAGTTCTGGCTTCCTGGGTTCCTCTCTTCCCAGGGCTTGATTCTCTCCAGGTTCAGCTGCTTGTTCTCTCCACAAGGCCAGCTGTAGACTATCAGGTGAATGGTTCGTCTCTTTTCCCAGGGCCTTCTCTTCTTCCTTACGACCAAGCTTCTCTGTGTGCCTGCTTCTCTGGGCTCCAGCATTAAAACTCAGTATCAGAACTCCAACATCAAAACTCCAACTCAAAGCTCCAACTCTGTCCTTTGCCATGTCTTTTCAACGCTGTACTGATGTGGCCCAATCAAATCCCTAATGATAATTTAAGAATGCCCAGATGAACAGACCAGTTTACAAGCATAATCCAGTATCTATTTTTGGAATCCATAACTATATCAAACTGCCACAGGGGGAAAGAAGGTTACAATATACTGGTAAAGGGGTCAATTCAATAAGAAGACATAACAATTATAAATATATATATGCACCTAACAACAGAGCCCCAAAATATATGAAGGAAATTTTGACAGATTTGAAGGAAAAAAATAAATGGTTCTGCTATAATAGTAGGAGAGCTCAATGCAACACTTTCAAAAATGGATAGAACATCTACACAGGGATCAGTAAGGAAACAGAAGACTTGAATGATACTAAAAACCAACTGGACCTACAGACATATATAGAACACTTTACCCAACAGCACATCCTCTAGGGCACATGAGTAAACCAGGATAAACCATATGATAGGTCACAAAAAAGTCTCAATAAGTTACAAAATATAAAAATCATACAGAGTATCTTCTCTGACAACAATGGAATGAAGCTAGAAATAAATAGAGGGAAAACTGGAAAACTCATATATATGTGTAAATTAAACCACACATGCTTAAAAATGAAGGGTCAAGAGGAAATCATAAGGGAAATTAGAAAATATCTGAGGCAAAAGAAAACAAAAACACAACACACCAAAACTCATGGGATGTAGCAAAGTCAGTGCTGAGAGGGAAATTTACAACTCTAAATGCTCACATTAAGAAAGAAGAAAAATATCAAATCGGAGACTTAACCTCACAACTGGAAGACCTAAAAAAAGAAGACCAAACTAACCCAAGGTGAGCAGAAGGAAAGAAATAACAAAGGTTAGAGCAGAGATAAATGAAATAGACAACAAAAATATAAAATCAACAAAACCAAAAGTTAGATCTTTGCAAAGATCAATAAAATCAACAAACCTTTAGCTGGACCGAACAAAGAAAAAAAGAGAAGAGGATGCAAACAACTAAAATCAGAAATGAAAGTGGGGACATTGCTGCCGACCCCCAAAAAATAAAAAAAGGTAAGAGGATGCTATTAACAACTATATGCCAACAAATTAGACAACCTAGATGAAATGGAAAAATTCCTAGAAACACTCAAACTATCTACACTGACTCAAGAAGAAATAGAATATCTCAACAGATCAATAAGAAGTAAAGAGATTAAACTGGTCATTAAAAACCTCCAAACAAAGAAAAGCCAGATGGCTTCACAATTGAATTTTATCAAACATTCCAAGGAGAATCAACAACAATCCTCTCCAAATTCTTCCAAAAATTGAAGAGAAGGGAACACTTTCTATCTCATTGTATCTCATGATACCAAAGCTGGATAAAGATGCCACAAGAAAATAAAAATCACAGACCCTTATGAATATAGATGTTAAAATACTGTGCAAAATATTAGGAAACTGCATCAACAGACATTTTTTTAATCTCTTTTTTTCTTTATTTTTAAAGAAGCTTTAGATTACATATATGTTACATAAAAAATACAGGAGATTCCCATATACTCCATCCCCTTCCCCCCCAACACACTTTCCTCCATTAACAACATCTTTCATTAATGTAGTACGTGTGTTACATTTGATTAACACATATTGGAGCATTGCTACTAAGCTTGGCCTATAGTTTACATTATGGTTTACACTTTGCATTGCACAATTGTATAGGTTTTGACAAAATGTATAATGGCCTGTATCCATCATTACAATATCATACAGAACAATTCCAATGTCCCAAAAATGCCCCATGTTACACATTTTCTTCCCTCTCCCTTCCCTCAGAACCTCTGGTGACCACTGTCTTTATACCAATTTTACAAGTTCTTCCATTACTAGAATAATAATAAATCTACTTTGGTCCATAGTTGCATTTCCCTCTTATGTTTATTCATTCCTCAATCTTGAGGATTTGGGGATGGTGATGCCCACTCTGCTTCTGATTGAGAGGGGGCTTAGATCCCATGGGGCAGATGGATGGAACTGTCTTGCTTGCAGTTGTAGATACTCTGTTTTGGGGATGGGCATTGTCCATCATCATCATTTTGTTATTTGTCCTGGGTGAGTCCGATGAACTGGAGAGTAGGTGTTGGCTGCAACTCTGCTGAGACTTAGGGCTCAACCGGCCTATAAACAGCTGGAAGATTTAAGTCTCTGGGACAAGTATTTAATGAGTATAGTGCTAATTATAGGTTCAAATAACAGGGGGAGAAGAACCATGTGTAAGAAAATTATAAATGAGTCTAACTCTGTTACTTTGGGAAGCATATATTCCAAAGTAAGGCCCAGTGACAGGGTGCAGTGAGGGGAAGGGGGGGGTTGGATCGGGGGCCTCTGCGGGGCCCCCAGTGGGGGGCGACGGGTGTGGAGGACTGACGCGGCGCAAGAGAGACAACCGCGGAGACGAGGCTGATGGCGCAAGTCCGTTTATTCAGAGAATGCAACACTATTTAAAGGGTAAGGGGGGAGGTGGCGGCCGGTGATTGGCGGCCGCAGGGGTGGCAGGAAGATTGTGGCGCGAACAGGGAGGAGGGTAGGGATTGGTGGGTTTAGGGATGAATGGTGGTTAGGCATTGGTGGTTGCTGTTGTTAGGGAGGAGGGCAGAAAACTTTAGGCGCGAACTTCTCTAACTTCTGAGAAGAAGCTTTGTTCTTTGTTAAAGCCTTAACGGCCATGTTGAAAGGGG
>JAQZBX010077685.1:0-14244 GCA_029593785.1 Cabassous unicinctus
CCCGTCGCCTGCTCTCTCCCTCAGGGCTGGTCTTCCTCAGCCTTGTCCTGCCCGCACCCCTTCTCTACACTTCACCGCCTGTTCCTGTGGATTTAAGTGTTACCTGCGGAGTGATGACTCTCAGCGTTAGTTCTCTCAGCTCAGGCCTCCGGTTGCCTTCCTGCCTTTTCCATCTGGATTTCTCCCAGCCATCTTTTTTCAATCTGTCAGATTCTGAGCTCTTGATTCCCCTTAGATATCCCCTTCCCAGACTTCCACATCCCTGTAAATCGGATAACCACCAAACCGTTGCCTCGTTCCCATCTCCCCTTTCCCCTCAGGCCTCCACATCCCGTGGCCAGGTGTTCCCTCAAATGATGTCTCATGTCTTCCCACCTCTACGCCGTTGCTTCCATCCGGCCCATCGTCTCTCCCTTGCTGCATCAGGAAAAGCGAGCGCTGCATCTTCTTTTCCCTTTTGCGCTCCTTCAATCTAGTCTCCGCACAGCAGGCAGGCAATCTTCCTGAAATATAAATCAGATCATGCCACTTGCCTGCCTGAAGCTTTACTAAGGTTTCGCGTTGCGCTTAGAATAAAATCAAACGCCCTGCAGGAATCTGGATGATTTGATCTCTGCCTACCTTTTCCATTTCACTCTCTTTTCTCCCCGACTCAATTGTGTCAATTGTTTTGGTCTTTTCTCAGTTCCAAGCTCTCACCCAGCTCTTCCCTCATTCAGGGCAGAGGGTTTCCTCTGCCCAGAGAATCCCCACCCCCACCCCTGCCTTGGATTGTTCTTCCCTCTCATTTCCCGTTCTCAGCTCAAATGTCATTTCTGCAAAAAGCCTCCCCAGCCCCTCTCTCGCTGAAGCAGTTTCCTTCTCTGAGGCAGGCTTTTGCTTCCTTCATACCATTTATCGCATTTGTCCTAAGCCTGTCCTCTCCCACTACTCCACAGGGGTGGGGATCTTGTCCTCCATGCTCAGGGGGCATGTCGGGTCCAGTGCTTTGGATGAGTGCATCCTGCATGTTACCTGGACATGTCACAGGGCAAGCCGGCCAAGGAGGGAGGCAGGTGTTATCATCGTGTTTTGTTCCACTTCACAGCAAGCCATTCAGTGCGGGGTGCAGCCTGTGGCAAAAGACAAAGTGGCGAGCACAGAGGCAATATCGCATGTCTGCAGTTGCCTGTACCTCACATGGTAAGCAAGTGTGCTGATGACAAAAAGATTGGAGCAGAAATAAAATGAACTAAAACTGAAAAAGATTTTAAGGACTTTTAAAGAAAAAATTGCAAAATACTCTTGAAGACTTACCTACATTAAATTTTGATCCAAATGTAAGTGTGGGGCAGGGGAATCATGCAATGAAAATTCTTTCAGGAATTCCTCACTGGGAGGTCCCATGCATGCATGCATATGTATATCAGCGCGTGCGCGCGCGCGCACACACACACACACACACAATGGTAGCACGATGCCACCACATCGCAGTGCTCTAATGCAAGGTTCATTTCTCCAAATGGCTGTCCGAGACCCACGGGTTGCTAACGAAAGTGTCTGCCTCTATCTATTCTCAGAACCCGCATTTCCCAGTACCTACTATGTGCCATGTGCCCTGTCTGCATTGGGGATGTAGCAGTTAATGGCAACATCAAAAGCGACAAACGAGGCAGACATGCCCGGTGCTGAGCGGCGCCGGGCACAAAATAGTTAGGAGAGTTAGGGGCACTGCGGAGAGTTGCTGGGACGTGGGTGGGCAGGGAAGGCCTTGGGCGCAGAGACATTTTACAGAGGAAGACTCACAGCCCAGGGGAGGGCACTCAGGTGGGAAGAGTGGCAGGCTTCAGGGCCCCCAGGCAGGAGGTGCTGGCCCACGTGCCGACGGGGACTGAGCAGTGGGGAGGTGATGAGGGTGCAGAGGTGCTGGCAGCAGGCCAGGCCCCACGGGGACCTTGTGGGCATTGTGAGGATCTGGGCTTTAGCTGAGCGAGCTGGAGAGCCACTGCAGGCGAATCTGGAAGAGTGCCCCATCTGACCACGTTAAGGGAGTAACTGGCTGCTGGGTTGGGAACCTGGGGTCATGCACATTTAACATCAGGAGAGCAGCTGTGGCTGTAGGAGGACCTGTTAGGAAAGGGTGGTGACTTGGGCAGGGGCCACAGTAGGGTCGTGAGAGCCAATCTGCGTCCAGATGTATTCTGAGCACGGAGGCAATCTGATTTGCTGACTGGTGGGACACGGATGTGAGAGAAAGAGAAGAGACAGATCCAATACCTGAGCAACCAGAAGAACAAAGATTCTATTTACAGAGCTGGACGGAGAGGGGAGCAGGTGGACAGGGTGGGAGAGGCAGGCGCTGCCGCAGAGATGTGGATGTCGCCCTCGGCTTCTTCTTATTGAAAATTATGTCATCATCCACTTGGCACTGACAGAGGACATATATGAAAAATAGAAAGAGGCGCCTTACTCTTCTTATTAGCCACCATTTTATACATTTTTATGTTGAGAGATTATTGCAAGAGCACGTTCAAGGTTGAACTGGGTCTCCTAAACAGATATGATGACGTCCTAACCCCCAGCACCACGAATATGTCCTTAATTGGGAATAGTCAATTCAGATGGAATTCGTTAAGTTAAAATAAGGCTATACTGGAGGAGGGTGGCTCCCTAATCCAGTAAGACTGAGGTCCCTATAAGAAGGGGAGAGGCAGAGAGAGAAGACGGCAACGAGACAACGAGGCAGATTGAGCTCGGCCACGCCGAAGACCACCGAGGACTTCCGGCCACCGCCGGGAACCAGGAGAGAGCCTTCGGGCCCTTCAGAGGGTGTGGCCCTGCCCACACCGAGGTTCTGGGCTGCTAGCCTGCGGAACTCGGAGAGGATGGCTGTTGCTGTCTTAAGACACCCAGGCTGTGGCACTTTGTTACAGAAGCCCGAGCAAACCAAGACAGGGCAGTGTGGCTACTGCTCTGAGTCTCTTCATTCATCTGTGGCTACCTTACCATTTATCTCTATTGCTGGTAATTGGCTCTCCACCGTATGTTAATGGCGAGCCGACGCGCCCACGCGTGACCCCTGCGTAGGTTACTGGAGGTTGTGGAACGTCTCTTATGTTGTCTGGATCTCCCATTGCACCTGCATCTTGAACAGACCGTGTCTCTACATTTGGTGAGTGAATGAACATCTAAATTCAAAGGAGCCCTTCATATATTTTGACAATGCCCAGGTCCCATACTCTCCTCATGGCCTGCTTTCTTCCCTTTAAATATGAATATTCCTCTTCATTTCTCCAGCCTTGTAAATGGACAGGAGTAAGCCTTCTAAACTCAAGGAACTTCATGTGACGCTCCCTCATTGTATATTTGCAGAAATCGAGTGGGCTCCTGTCCATGGGATGCCTTGCTTCCCTGTTCTAGCAGCCTGGCCTGGCTGAAGGGAGCCTCGTCTAGCTCTTTTGTTACCTTTAACTTGTAATTTTTCAGATTATTATCACACAAGAAAAATGCTATTATCACCTGCATTTTAAATCAAATCCTTGACAGATATTTTGTGATTTTTCTTTTCCTCTGATAAAGCATTCCTAATTTCTCTTTATCTCCATAAGAATCATATTTTCTCTTTTTCTTCAAAAAGAAGTTTGATAATGTGCCTTACTGATTTAAAAAAAAACAAAAAAACATGCTGTAGTAAGAAGGCTGTGAATGTTGCTATATTTCTGGAGTCCAAGGTCATCCATGGCAGTTGAGGTGAAGACGGAGAACAGAACCGTAGAAGCTTTATTCTCATCTCTCATAAAACATTCCAGCATGACCCTTTGTGGCAATTTCCAGTGTGAACACGGCTATTGATGGAAAGCCACCACCTGCTCCTTAGGCACGTTGAGATGCAGGAGCTTAATATATCAGATGTTATTTGCCACTTAGTCTCAGGTGGAAGCCCAGAATCAATATCCTTAAGTCAAGAATCTCTATATTAAGCAAGAACAGGGACATTTATTATGAATCTGGCCCTTTAGTCTTGTTAGCATATGGAAGCATAGCATTGTAGCTTGCCATCTTGTGTGGCCCTAAATATTTCCTTTCTGTTTTTCTCCTTAATTACACTCTCCATGAATTATCCATTGTCTAGAACAGGCTTATCCTAAGGTATATTGGTAAAATACTTTGCTATTGAAAAAGAATTAAATATTATAGTGACCTAATGACATTGGCTTTGAGAATTCAATAATGTTAAAATTAATCAATACAAAATGAAAGCATTGTAACAACAGCAATGAAAATAATAGCAAAACTGACCATCCCCAAGTAAAAATCAACAAATAGAAACTCAACAAGTACAAGGGAATTTGAAGTCCATTGGGCAATTCTTGTTGAGAAGGGCACAAAACTTACCTCCAGCCTTCCTAGCCTCTGAAACGAGGTGGGGCACAGTCCTCTCCACTGAGTTTTAGGAGATAGGACTTGGTGGGACGGTATTAGATGTTTTCTTCACCTTGCTCTCTGAGACTCTGAGACAAATTTGTTGGGGAATATATGGCTTAAACCCTGAGCAGGGAAAAGAAGCTCAGATCTTGGAGTTCCAGGGAAAAATCAGAGGTAATTTCCACAGAGTTGTCTCTTGCTTGGCCCCTGGATGAAAGTCGCAGTCCAGGTTGAAGATTCCACCCGGCAGCGGGTAGACGTTTGTTCGTGTGACAGAGGCCTGCCCGCATTGCTACATGTCTCCATTCAGCAATGAGAAAATTGTCATGGAAATCCAGGAGCTACCCCATGGAAGACTTACTTTGAAGGGTAAGGGATCTGATTTGGGTTTGTGTGTTTGTTTCTGTAACAACAGTAAGAGACTTGAACTCCTCTGCCAGGGCTATTCAGGGGAACCTAATTCAGGAAGGAATCTAGCAAAAATCGGGGTCTTCAGAGCGGCTAGGGTTTAAGTGCTCAGTAGACATCTAGCATTACCGTTGTCCCCATCCCCCAGGAAAGACGATAGTTGTGCATATATTCCAGTCATTGCAACTTCTCAAGCACTGGGCACATTTCAAGTGCTTCTCTCGCATTATTCCCTTCAAAGCTTGCAACAACCCCAGGAGGGAAGCCCGGAATCACGCATGTCTCCTCTGGCTTCAAGGCCAAGATTCCTGTATCTTACATGTTCCTTCCTAGATGAAAAGAGGAACAAAACCTAATTTCAGATCACATGTAGGTACCGGCAAATGAAGCATGTGTGGATGGTGTTCATTCATTTATTCACGCATTCGTTTTGCAGAATTCAGCAAATAATTATTGACAACTTCTGTGTGCAGCGTGTGCTACAAATTGCAACTGAATGGAAATGAAGAAGATGCAGTCCTCATGGAATGAACATTCCTCATGGAATGAAATCAAATAAATGGAAAGAGCGATTAATTCCCACTGAAATGTGCCAAGGAATATTCACAGAGGGCAAAGCCAAGTGGCTGAAACTTGAAGGTGATTAGGATTGCGAATAAGCAGAGAAGGGGAGTGGGGCAGTCTAGGCAGAGGGAAAGGGCGGGCAGAGGCACAGAAATGGGGAGAAATTCACTCAGATGAAAACGGCATTTGTATGGAATGAAAATGCCTCTCTAAGTCACATCAAGTACCGTTTTCTTAAATGCTGCTTGTCTTCCTCATCAAGTCGCTGAAGTGAAAACGGGAGATGATATTTTCCACAAGAATTCTGTGCATTCAAAATAAAAATTAAAAGACACTAGAGAAAAGATAAAGGGATTAAAGACCCAAATTTAGATTCGGCTACTGCAAAGGTTAAGCATGTTGGATTAGTGGCTGTGGCCTCTAAAATGCCGTCCGCTGTTCGACGCAGACAAAATGAAATGCACTTTCTGACCATGTGTTCACCCCTATTGTGTGGAGTTTTGAATAAGTGTTGTTAAGTGATTGTCACCCTTTACTTTAAAAATTGGTATTTATTCACTCTGCTGCAGAAATGCTTTCACTGAATGTGTTTCTCACCAGGGCTTTAAAATATTTACATCGCCTGATTAATAATTTATAGCTGGCATTCGCAACCTTAGAATCATGAATAATTGACACGTTCATTTAAGATTTGCAACTGTTCTGTATCATGATAAAGTGCACCAATCTAGGTTTCCCCAGCACTTCAGCAGTGAAAGTTGACTTTACGATGAAATCGGGCTTTCTTTTGGTTTTACAGATGGAAAATAAAGCCGATAAGCAAATAAGGCAGGATGATAATTGTGCGGACCAGGTGCTCATTCTCCTAAGAAAAGGAAATCACGGCACCTGGGGAAGCAAGAGTGACAGGCACACTATATCCACAGTCCTCAGAGCGGCACCGAGGAGCGGATTTTATTGGCTGTATTTTCATTAGAAGGAAAGGGACTCAGGAACGCTGATTAAATTCCACATCACTCTTCTACCCTTTTTTAAGTTATGTAAGAATAGTTTAAAATATAAAAATAGAATATGCATGTATATGTAATACATATTTATATATCTACACATTTCTGTATATATTATGTACATATACACATTCACTATCAAATTGTTATAATTTTTTCTCAAAAAAAGAAAATTGGTCAAAACAATAAGAAAACTGGTCTAAATTTTTGAGGTTACCATGTTAACTGTTAAAGAGTTCACATGAAAATGTTCATTTTTAGCTTCACCCTTTTCAGAATTGAGTGCCTGTTAATGGCAGTCTAACGTGAAAATAAGTATATTTTGAAAAAGGAAGGCTCAAGCTGACAGTTTTAGAAGATCTATATCACAAAACAAAATGCAATAACTAAAAAGAGAAAATAGTTGATACAGCTTTCATGAAATAGCTTCTTTGTCCCTCCCGTTCAGCTGAGGGGTTCGTCTCAACATCCCCTGCATGGGTTATCGGCCATGGGCAGCACCATGAGGGAGATGCATTTTCTATTTATTTTCCTTGAATTTCACACACAGCTTCCCCTATTTCTCTTCTTGGTGACCGCGTCCCATCTGCTGGACAATCATTTCCGTATAACTACTGCCTCCTTCCTCTACTGGAAAGTAATCTTAGCCTTAGTTTAATTCTCAGTCTCTCTCTCTCTCCAGCTTTTTTAGTTTACAAATTGGTTTTCTAACTCTTGCGAAGGCAACAGCAAGAAACACCTTTTGGGGGGTGCACTCAGAATTCTTGTGATTCCAAAAGGGTGCCCGTCTAGGAGTGATACTTTGGGCACAATGGCAGGATGATTGACAAGGGTTGCTTTCTGATAACCATCATATCCATCTTACCATGTGAGCTGGCACTCACTTTTTATTCAGAAAATATTTTCTTTTTCTGTCTACATGCCCTTAAAGGAGAACCTCCATGGAGAACATCTGGCTGGAGAACAGAAGGTCCCAGCACCTCCCATGCTCCAGTGTACTCACAAATCATTTCTCATTTGCTTCTTTTGACTGATATTCTTGCTCTTCTCTGGCTCTGTGAATAATCTCTTGGTCCCAAACTTCAGATTTTGATATTTGCTATAAGTTTTCCTTTTTTATGCAATCTTTTTGAGGAGTTTCTCTATTTTATTGACTTCAGCTCTTCCGGCAGAACCATCAACTTCCAAGCACCTCCAAAGCCATCTGTCCACACCTATGGATAAGATATGGGTCTCTGTCAGGGCCCAGAGACACCTACAGAACCACCCTATTGCTTAAAATATTGGGAAAATACAACAGAACTACCTACTGATTAAAATGCAGGAGCATAATCTGGGGGAAATGTTTTGATAGAAATGAAAGATCTAAGAAGCTAAATGGGTACAGAGATGTAATATAGAGATTAATAAAAATGTAATTTCTCAAGGATGAGTGTTGGGAGTAGTGTTACCAGTGCCAGAAGCTGAGGTCATGATAAAGAAAAGAGAACCATGGTAGAATAGCCCAGCAAGAGCCTGAGCCAGGGAGAAGAACATGTGATTTCAGATGTGCCCTTCCAGGGGGGTGGGGTGGGGACTGACATACTTTGTCTTCTCCCTTCCTCCTACCTTCAATATCCCTCCAGTCCTTGACATTGCCCAGACCCAACAGGAATCCAGCTGACATGGAGCCTGGGCACACAGCTTGTAGAGCAGAGGTTCCAGCACTAGAGAGGAGAGCGGGGAAAGAATAAGGGTTGGATCTGCTGGCAAACAGGTAGAAATTGCACAATGGGCTACAGCCACCATCATCGGCCTCCCGGGAGGTATAGAGGCACCTCAGTGCACTCGGGCTTCATCTGGAAAGGGACTGGGCTCCATTCTCCTGACAAGTTAGAATTTATAGTTGTCCCAATAAAATATAACATGATATGGAAGACATTTGAATATGTTCTTAAAACTATAGCAAGATTTTACAGGATACTACTAATTGTCAAACTAAATTATCTTTTATGAAAGTCAAAACTTTCAGAGTAGGTTTTAAAAGGTAACTCTGTATCAAATTGTAAAGCATGCTTTAGGTTTGAGCGAAGATTTAAAAGTTGCATAGAAAGTGGAAACTGTTATAAGGTGCAAATGCATTGGGTACATGACTTTAAAATGATCACATCCTTAAATTTAATCACTTCAAAGTTGCATAATAAATTTAAAGTAAAATATTTCTCCATCAACTCCACAGAGAAACAGTATGGTAACAAGAATGCTTAAAAACATGAACATGAGAATGCTCCTCTTAAAAAAGGATTTGCTAATATCATGGACATTTTGGACACGTAGTTTTTCATGCAGAGTTGAATAACAACATTTAAACAACATTAGTTAAAGTAAATCTGTTAAAGACTTAACATTTGATGCAAGCACTGTTGATTGCTCTCCCCACAACTTCAATCTCCCCTCTCCCAAAAGAATGTCAAATTTCCCCGCAGATATTGGGTAGCAATATGTTCATGGAACACAGGTCCTTTCTCAGACTTCAGATGGAGTAGTCATGATGAACCAGTACTTTTTGCAGGGATAGGTTGAAGGGGACAGGTGTATAAGTCAGGTTCAAGACAAGGAACAGAATCCACTCAGGGCATTTTGAGCAGAAGGCCGTGTAATGCAGGAACCAAGTCAGGAGGTCACAGCTGGATGCTGGTGTCAATGGCACACGGTCTGGCCAGGAGAACCCAGGAAGGTTCTTTCGCTGCTGCTTCCCGCATCTGCGCCCTCACAACTGACGCGCCTCGTGCTGGCTTCTAGGCACCAACGTGCGGCTTCTGGACTGCACGCTTGTTGGTTAGAAACCACAGCATCAGGAAGATGGTTCACATCGCACGTCTGCCTATAACTTTTCTGCAAGGGAAGCTCGCCAGCAGTTCTAGCTGTAATTAATTTTTAGGAATGTAGCTTTTAGACTTCCAACCCCTGAAATTCGCAGGTGTGCTAATAGACAACACTTAGCACAGCATCTGACTTTGCCTTTGACTTTAGAACAAGGGTGACACTGCCATGGGATTTCTGGGAAAGTCTCATACCCTGATAAAAGTTGTGCTTGAGGCAAAACCCTTCTTCCTCTTTTGGGCATAGTTTTTTTGAGGATGCAATGTCTAGAAATATGGTCTTCTTCTTGCAACAATAAAGGTTCAATATTCTGGGTGGAAACCAATAAACTGAGGATAACATTAACATGGAAATTCCTGAGTCTGTGGTAACATATGTGTGTCATTGAATTAACTAACCCCAAGATAGCTACTTCTAATTTCCCACATCTGAGATATTAAATTCTCCTAATTGTTGCTTGGGTCTTCTTTAAATTACAGCCAGAAAAGCCTTCCTTACACAAATGTATATCTCACTGAAAGAGATTGTAGAAACAATGCTAAGAAACTCATAAAAAATAGTCCATAATAAATTTTAAAACCATAGCTTATGTCACAAAGAAACAGTTGAATCCGTTTCTTGAAATTATTCTATGCAGCCCACTCAAATCAAAATATTTAAGGAATTCATTGTAAATAACACGGGTACTCTACTTTCATGAGGTTTCTATCTTTGACTTTACAATCTAGAAATAATTGGGAACCTCTTATCTCAGAACCATTCTTCTGAAGCCAACATGTGTGTCGATAAGTGTTCTGTCCTATGCTAATATCATTTGCATGCCAAATTTTCCAGCAGAAAAATTGCTCCAGTTTTATCCATCTGCATCACCAGCTGCCATAATGGTCATTGGATGAAATGAGAAATCCAGAAACCTTTCCAGGATTTCTCTTGGACTGAGGGAGATTTAGACTGACATCTGTATTCTCATCAGTCTGTCTGTCCATTCATTTTTCTTTGATTTCGGTGCATATTACTTCCTCTTTTAAGTCTAAAATTTGATAGGAGAATAAAATGATAAAAATTTGGAAACACTGATTATTCACAAAGTGTCTATTGTTTGCTTACTATGCGTTAACCACTGCTAGGTGTTGAGGCTGCAAGAAGGGAATTATCTGCTCTCCGGAAAACCCAGACGAGCAGGGAGGCCCACCTGTGAACAGGAGACCTTGCCTGATGGTGTCTGTTCTCCAAGCATCACACAGCCTTTGGGAAGTTGAATAACTTGGGATATTTATTACTACTAAATAACGTGGCCCTGTTGTTTCTGTTAGAGCTTTGATTCCCAGATCATTAGCTCACATTCTATGAAAACAACAGCAGCAACAGCAAGCAGTCACATTCCTCATCTTCTACACCCTCTTATTACCTGTTTTAAATGAACTTTCATGATTCAAATTTTGCCAGAGCTCAAGTCTATGCAAAGGATGAAATTAAAGCCATTGGTTCAGCTAATGAATAATCTGTGCATGGATTCATTGCAAAGCAGCTTAGTGCCCACACCATGTGGAATATTCAGATAGGGATCCTTAGTCCATCCAAAAGGAATGAAACAAACTTGGCAACTGTGTCAGGCAAGTGTGTACTATGAAATTAGTTGTCAATATTGGGATTCTATGCAACAGCCCCAAACCACAGGGGCTTCCATGTGCCTGGTCTAGTCTGCTCAGACCTCATGTCCATGCAGGGTCAGCCATGGGCTCTGTCCACCGTGGTGTCACAGGTGCCAGGGCTGATGCAGCCTCTGCTCTGGAACGTCACTGGTCACCACAGCAGGGAGAAGAGAGCGTGGCCGGCCACACAGCGTCCCCACAGGCTTATGCCTGGAAGGGTCACGTGTCACTTCTTCTCACCCTTTCCTTGCCAACGTATGTAAATGGCTGTGTCTAATGATGCGGAGGTGCAGGAACACATGCTACCCCGTGCCTGCAGGAGGAGAGCTAGAAATACGGATGGCCCCATGCCGCAGAGGAGCTCCGGTCATTCCATTCCCTGCCCACAGCTGGTTTCTGTCTTCAGATTCTCAGGAAAACCTGGAGAGTGGTTAAGCTTGCCTCCCACCTGCTCTCCTTCGCCAGACGTCCAGTGTGCTCCTTTCCTTGCCACCAGCGCCGAGGCTTGCCCTCCTCCTGTGTACCATGTTTTAAGGCGACACCTTCCTCTCCTCAGTCCTCAGCTAGGTAGAGAAAACTTAAGGAAGTAACATAACTTCATGTATTCTGTGAATTATCCAAAAGTTCAACCTTCCCAGGAAGCATTTTCACTCTCCAAATAGCAATTACGAATCCAAAAGAATTCCTTGTGTGTAAAACGGGTGTTATTTTTTGAAGTCAGGTCCTATGGAACACTTGTTTACTCTGCAAACCCCGTCCCAAAAACGAGGGTCAGATCCTCACAGGAACCAACCTCTTTGCCAAAGATGATCGTCGCAGCACGGAACATTCACTGCATGCCCGGCACACGCAAATGGCTTTGCCTTCGTCTCGTTGAATCTCTGAGCTTTGTCTCTTCATCCACGAAACTGCATGACTAGGGGACTTAAGTTCTCTACCCAAAGCCACGGAGTAGGTTTCCTGTAGCTGCTGTAGCACACTTCCACACATCTGCTGGTTAAAGCAACAAAGTTTCACTGCCTCACAGTGTTAGGAGGGCCACGCTCCCCTTGAAGGTTCTGGGAGAATCTGCCCACGCCTCTCTCCCAGCTTCTGGTGGCCCTGGGCATTCCGTGGCTCGTGGCAGGCTCACCCCGCGCTGCCTCCATCTCCACACAGCCTCCGTCTCTCTCTGCCTCTCTGCTTCTCTCGTTCGTACATGGTTGTCGCTGGATTTAGGGCCCATGTGAACAATCCAGGACGATGTTATCTCAAGACCCTTAACTACATCTGCAAAGACCCTGTTTCAAATAAGAGCAGCTTCACAGCTTTTGGAGGGTAGGATGTGGACATAACTTTTTGGAGGGCCATCCTTCAACCCACTACAGCCACACACTTAATAATTACCAGACTGGGATCCAAACTTGAGTCTCTCTGACTCCAGGGTCTGAGCCCTTAGCATTAAGTTAATTTTTCTTTTTTATGATCATTTCTACTCTGCCAGCTGTCTTGACCTGTTCCATCTTCATGACCAAAAATTTTTTTATTAAATACTGTTATTAGTAAAATGTTGTGTGAAAATAAACATTCTGCCTTCTAGGATATTAAATTCCAATTGGATTATGCAGGCTGACCATGTGTAAACTCACTGACAGTTCAGACAGTACAAGTCTCCCTAGTGAAATATACTGTAACTACAGTGATATGAACTTGGTAGAGATGTTTAGGGTAGACACGGCTGGGAAAAGTCAGAATGATGATTCCAGTGCAGAGGTTCTTAAAACAGTCCAAGTATAAAATCATAAACTCACAGGGTCCCACATCAGGGTGCTGGCTGTGAAAATGGAGAGAAGATGACTAAGTTGAGAAAAACTCTAAAGGACCCAGAACTGGAGACCCAGAACACAGGATGGTGGTGCTGCAGTGCGAGAGTCAGGCAGAGAGAATGCCCAAGATTGGAGCTGGGCAAAAAGAATGTTAGCCGACTCCCCTATTTATTCAAACATATTGTTGAAGCTTGGCATTGGCACGTCTTTCTGCCTCTCCTGTCACCCCTGTTGCTATGCCCTCCTTCCAAATTTGTGCCTCTCGTTGGTTTCATGACTGGGTGGAGTAATTGTGGGGGATGGTGGAGGAAGAAAGGAAACCAGAAAGACTGTTGGGTAAAGACCCTTAAATTCTTTAAAGGACAACGACTCAGCTAAAGACATTAAAAATAATGTTTTATGGATTTCAATGTAAGCCAAGATTTTGTCACATCTCTTCTGTACTATGAAATTAGTTGTCAATATAGACACACACATCAAGGTATTATAAAGCGTCCCAATTTAAGATAAAAAACAAATACGTTCCACGAGAATTGAGAGAATTGAAGGAGCCCTATGGAGTGAGAGGCTGTTTCCCTTCCTTGGCCACAGAGGCCCTTGTCCATCCTTCCTGCCTGGGTGGCAGGCTTCAACAACACTCCCTCTGCTCAGACCTTGCTCCATCAGTCAGGCCCTCTGATAACTCTGCCAATGCTCTCCTTGCTCCTAGAATTTCCCACTCCACATTTAACCATATTCTGGTCTTTCTAAGACTGTGGCAACATGTCCCCACTCCCCATAGAAACTTCTCTTCCTCAGGTCATCAACGCTCTCTTGATGGCCAAATCTAATAAATACCCTCCAGTCACTTTTCAGGAATTCACTTGGGGAACTGCTCCAGTCTTGACCCTCCATCTTGCCCTAACCCCTCCACTGAGCCCATGGATCCTGGGACAACACCTTAATTTTGCATTCTACCTCCTTTCTCAGTGCAGTCGCCTTCAGGGTATCATCACTTAAATGTCCTTTCAGGGACTGGATGGGCTCTTCCGGTTTATGCCTTTGACTGCCAGCTCTATTCTGACATCTCCTAAATCAGCATCTTAAGCCCAGGTTGCTCCCAGTCACACCCAATGCAAACATCTTCTTGTCCTGAGATAGCATTGCTTGGGTTTCTCATGAGCATCTCAAACTCATTGAATGAAAATGCTCTACTTCCTGTGTCCTTGATCTCCAGAATGAGGATTGCCAACCACTCAGCACATCCAAGCAGCCACCTCTCTAATATTTCTGATATTGCTTTTTATCTCCATCTCTACTGCTATACCCCAGGCCACTGGTGGGTCTTCTCAGGCTATTTCTCAAGAGGAGGCCCGGCATCCAGTCTTACCTCTAACTAGTCTCCTCTCCACTAGTCCTAGAGAGATTGTTCCAAAATATACATTAGATCTTGAAATTGCTCCCCCCTTAGAAAATAAAAATACAAACTGTGGTGCTTCTTTGTGGTTTAAAGTTCAAAAGCCTTACAAGGTTTGGGACCTGCTTAAGACTCTGGCCTCATCT
>JAQZBX010077686.1:0-14236 GCA_029593785.1 Cabassous unicinctus
GGCGTGCCCTCACAAGGAGGCCTCGGGACGCGAACCGGGGCCTCCCATATGGTAAACGGGGGCTCTATCCACTGAGCCACACCCGCTTCCAAAAGTAAGAATCTTAGCAGTTAAAAGAATTCTTGTTATAACTCAAAATCAGCTAAAGCTACATGTTTCAATAAAAGCAAAGAAAGAAAATATCAATATAGTTAATATAGTTATACTTCAGAGCAGGTAAAATATTTTATTGAAATGAATAATTATGCAATGAGGGTTAAGTAAAATTAGTATGATACAGTGAAAAAACACATCAGCTCAGGAACTAAAGATAACAGATTTGAATGTTTACCCAATAAGATACTCAAAACTTGGGGTGAATTATGTAATTTCTCAAATTTCAGTTTCCTCTTCTATAAATTAGGGACATTAACACAACCTTTTTCTATGGTTGATGTTTGGACTAAATAAAATAATACATATGTAGCATCCAGCATGATAATTACCATAGTGAAGAATCAATAAATATTTATTAAGAAAATGAATGAAACAACATATTCAGACTACATCTAAATCTCCCCATGAAACAGGGAGATAATAATTTCACCTGATTTACAGATGAAACAAAAGCTTTACTCTGCTAGTTTTAGCCAAGAATTTAGTGGTCAAGATCAATTTTAAAAACTTACATTTTGAACATTACTTAGACACTTCTGTCAGGGACCAAAAACTAATTAGTTGACAAATTCATTAATTTTAATTTTTTTAATTACCAAGTTTAGCTGTAAAAACACTTGGCCTTAATTATAGCTATTAGTAAATTGAACTGTGCTTTACATAGTAAATTCTGATACAAAACAAAATAATGAAAATAGAAAGCTAATCAGAAATAATTCATAATTTTGGTTACTTTTTCCCGCACTGCATAGGTTAGTGTAACTCTAGTCAGTGCTCATGGTATATTTAACTATAAAATCATGCTCCAAAATATAAAAATCCTTCAGAACTGGTATTCAAATGAGATATTTAAATTCAATTAAAATAACAGTCACTTAAAATCAAAATTTAAATTTATTAAATTTTAAAGCAAAAATAAGGCTTCATATTTTCTATTTTTCTTGATAGTTCAAAGGGATGCATACAAAGATCTTTTAAGAGAGACACCTTCTTCCCTTCATGGCTGAAAAAAAAAGGTAGGACAGAAACAACCCCATGGGAAAAGGAAGAAAAAGAAAATGCTCTTGCTTACCACTGGAAGCAGGAGGAAGCTCTCCAATCACTGTTTTAAGGCCAATACTTGAAATATCTCGAAGTTGTTCTTTATCAGAAAGCATATTAGTGCAGAGGGTATCTACAATTGTCTCTACTTGGTATTCTTTCACTTTACTTACTAGAGGGCCAAGACTGTAATACAAAGAAGAATTTTTTTAAAAAAATCTAGATTAACAAAAATACAGAAAAATAGACAAGGAGAAACATTAAATTTTCTGGCAAGCAACTGTCAATACCAAGTATACACCAAATCTGCATCATAAAGGAGTATAAAAGAAATTCTTGATTGATATGCTCCTTGCATTTGGTTTCCAATATTTGCCCACTGATTTCCATCACATTATCAGGAAACTGAAGATGCTTTCCATTTCCCTTCCTGACATATCCCAAAACCTTCGAATACACAGAAAAAAAACCTTTTTAAATAATAAAATGACTAATTAGTAGTCTGCTCCTAAGAAGTAGGAGGATCCTATACTGCTTCTATTCTACATATCACACTTTGCCAACTTTAGCCCTTCCCTTCCTATTAACTATCGTCAAATTCCACCTCAAAAATCAAAATAATTTGTTTAAATTTTAAAAGCATAAGCAAAAATCAAATGATTTAGTCTTACTCTATGCTCTTAAAGCACCTTTCTCAGTATTTTAAACTATTATTATAGGTTTGCATGTACGGACATTAGCTGAACATTCTTTGAAAATGGAGAGAAGTCCTTCCTTAGTGTTCTTACCATAGAATTTAGCACAAAGTAGGTAATGTTTGGTGTATGAATAGTCATTGAGGAGTTATTGTATTTAAGACTGTATCGAATAAAAAAGATCTACAAAGGGAGTTTGGCCCCTATCTTTAATAAATGTACAATCTTGTTGGTGAGGTAAGAAACTTGCATAAACTGCTTGTAAATAACTTGAAGATATACACTACCCTGGCACTGTTCTTTTTTAAAAAACTTTTTTAAAATTTGATGCTAGCATTTATAAGACAGGAGACTGCACATAATAGATTTTTAGGTAATAAACATTGATGGGATACAGTTAGATAGAAAAGAGCATTTTAAATGGGAAGAAGTTCTTGCAAAGATCCTGAGACTAGAATGAGTAGAATGTGTATTGAAAAAAATTAAGAGTGAAAAAATTTGCTTGACAGAAAAGGCATATAAAACACACAAAGGAAAGGTAGGCCACAGGAATATTATGGAGAATCTTTTAAAGTCAGACCAGTGAATTTAAATGTGATGTGATAAAATTGGAAGCTACTGTATTTTTTCAAGCATAAATGATACAATGAAAACAGCTTAATTTAATAAATAGTCATATCAATACCTTACATACAGATGGCCAATAAGTAACTGCTGACTGCTTAACTAAAGAAGTAGTGTTTAGTACAATTTGGGGAATTAAGAGAAGGAAAGAAGAAAAATGAAAGAGAAAGTTTGTCTGGAACAATCCAATAACAGTGTAATCCAAAATTATGGCAGTGACAACATACATGGCAAATATATGAAATAGAGACCTGGTACAAAATACTGAAAATAAGAAGTGAAGATAAAAAAGACTCCAAAAATGATTTACAGAGTTCTAGCTTCCAGGAATGGCAGAGGACCATTGTGAGCTTAACTTTTTAAAGACAACTGTAAAATTTCTAAAACTGTATTTTTAAAGTTATATGAATGCCAGAAGACATGCCAAAAAACAGGAGGGAAAATGTCCACCCAGTGAAATTAACCTTTAGAAATTAAGATAAATTAAAGACAATTCCAGATTACCAAAACGCTGAAAAAGTATACTGCCACTAGACATACACTACAAGAAATGCCAATGATATTCTGGTGTAGGAAAATTACACCAGATGGCAACTTGGATTAAAAGGAAGGAATAAAGGCCAGCTGAAATAGTAAATGTGTGGAAACATAAAGGCTATATTTATAAGACTATGGTTTTTTCTTCCAACTATAAATAATACTATATTATGGAAACAAACAAAAAAAACATACTTAAAAATATATAAAATCAACAGATGAAAGGAAGAAGCTGTAATAAATTTAAGATACAATTTATAACATAATCCCGAGCCTAGAGTGTCAATTTTAAAAAAGAATGCAAGGAGACATAGCTAAAAGGTCAATAGAGGAATCAAAATGGAATACTCTAAAACAGTGGTTATTGCCAAATTTTTGTTTCAGGACTCTTTACACTCATTAAAAAATCATTGAAGAGAGAGGGCAAGATGGTGGCATAGTAAGGAGCTCAAAGAGTCAGCTTGGCCTACAGTGCTAGTAATCAGCCAGAGCTATCTAAAGCACCCGTCTGTGGGGGCCCAAGAGAACAGAAGAGTATCCTGGAACATCACTGGAACAACAGAAGGAGGAAACTGCCCACCTGCAGTGAAGATTCTTGAGCAGAGCACTTGACACCATGGAGGAGGTGCACATATCCCGTTGGCGGTACAAGCCAACCTCGGGAGATGGAGGTGGAAGCTACATTTCCCAAAAACAGAGGAGGAAGAGATGGTTGATCACTGACTTTAGCTACTGATTAGTAAATTCGGCTAAGTCTAATCCTAAGAACAGTTAAAGTTTGAACCTGTCCAAGTCAGAAATAGACAAGTAGTCTCCATTTTAACTCTGCCCCCAGCTTGAGGGGAAGTGGGGCAGACTGAAAATCACAATAATGGCAGGGACCGGCTTCTTTCCACCCAGGTTAGATTGCAGCCCTAGGCAACTGCAGGTGCTTTTGGCCCAGAGAGACTGGATTGTTGGACACCTGTGGCTCCATCCCAACCCTCAGATAGGACAGGAGTGTGGCGATGTTTTTTCAGCCTCTCTGAGCAACTGCAGGTGCTTTCAGCCCACATGGGCTAGATTGCTGGGCAAAACTGAGGCTCCACTGCCATCCCTGGCAGGGGAGGAAAGGGCCAGTACTTCATCAGTCTACCTGGGCAACTGTCATAAGTTTTGACTCACACGGTTTAGTTCCCTGCTCACACCTGTGGACCAATCCCTGGCCCAGACAGGGGAAGAAGGGGAATGAAGTTTCAGCAGTAACTAGAGGGTCTTGACCTGCACAGCTAGGATTACTGCACACGGCTGCGGCTCCGTCGCTACCCTTGGCAGGAGATAAATGCGGAAAGCTTCAGCCTCTGTGGCTTACAGTAACAACTGCATCCAAGGCTCCTACTATGCAACCAGCAAGGGAAAAAGGGCAAGAAACAGATGAAAAAGAGCTTAAAAAAAAAAAAAAATTCAGATTGGCTAAACATGAGCCACAATGAAGTTCCAAATTAATTTGAACCAAGTATCAAAGAGAAGCTGGGCTGTAGCACAAAGCCAATCAAATAGAAAGCCCTAAAGAGAGAAACTGTGTGCTGAACAAATATATCTAATAAATCAGATACCAAGACACCAACAAAAAATTATAATCCATACCAAGAAATAGGAAGATATGGCCTAGTCAAAGGAACAAGCTAAGCTTCCAGATGACATAAAAGAGTAGAGACAACTAATTACAGATGTTCAAACAAATCTCTATAAATTCAATGAGATGGCTAAAGAGATTAAGGATATTAAGAAGACACTGAGTAAGCATAAAGAATTTGAAAGCATACATAAGAAAAATAGCAGATCTTATGGGAATGAAAGGCACAATAAATGAAATGGAAAATACATGGAAGACAGATTTGAAGAGGCGGAAGAAAGGATCAGTGAACTTGAAGACATGGCCTCTGAAAACAAACCTACAAAAGAACAGATAAAGAACGGAAAAAATTGAACATGGTCTCAGGGAACTAAATGATGGCAAGAGGCATGCAAACATTTGTGTCACGGTGTCCCAGAAGGAGAGGAGAATGGAAAGCGGGCAGAACGAATGTTTGAAGAAATAATGGTAGAAAATTTCACAACCTATTGAAGGACATAATTATCCAAGTCCAAGAAGGATAAGATATTCCCATCCAAATAATCCAAATAGACCTACTCTGAGACACATATAAATCAGAATGTCAAATGCCAAAGATAAAGACAGAATCCTAAGAGAAGCAAAAGAATAGTGAAGCATCACATACAAGGGATGCCCAATAATATCAATTGCTGATTTGTCATAAGAAACCATGGAGGCAAGAAGGCAGTGGTATGATATAGAATCTTATATCCAACAAGACTGTCTCTCAAAAATGAGTGCAAGTTTAGAATATTCACAGATAAACAAAACTGAGAGAGTTAGTGTATTACTCAGGGTTCTCTCAGGAAAACAGAATCAACAGGAGATATCTGTCAATAATATGAGATTTTATAAGAGTCTCTCATGCGACCGTAGGGATGCACAAGTCCAGGTTCCGCAGGCAGGCTGGAAGCCAGGGGCTACAATGAAAGTCCGATGAAAGGTCTTTGATGAGTTTCTGGGAGAAGATGGCTGTCCAAAGACAAGTTGGGAAATTCTCTCTGAATTCTTTCCCTTTTAAGGCATTCAACTGATTGGATAAAAGCGTCACCCATTGCTGATGCAATCTCCCTGATTGATGCAGATGTAATCAGCCATCCATGAAGTAAACTCACTGGTGATCGAAGTCCATAAATGCTCTTGTATTTCAATTAGCCCAGTGCTTGCTGGACCTAACACCTAGACACAATTACCTGGCTGAGTTGACACATTAGCCTAACCATCATACCCTGCTTTGGATTCATCTCTTCTGCTCTTATCCTTGCCATCTTTTAAAAACTCCTTATGAAATAGCTTTTTTCAGAGACCATCACAATTAGTAACGAAGAGACCAGCTTTGCAGAAAATACTAAAGGGAGTCCTACAGTCTGAAAAGACAGGAGAGAAAGACTTGGAAGAGGTCTAGAAATGAAGACGAGTAAAAGTAACTAAAAGTGTAAAGAGTGGTGAAAGTAAGATATGACAGACAAAACCCACAGGTCAAAATGGGTTAAGAAGTGCCTTTACAGTAATTACATTGAATGTTAATGGATTAAACTCCCAAATCAAAAGACAAAGACTGGCAGAATGGATAAGGAAATATGAGTCATCTATATTCTGTCTACAAGAGACTCACCTTAGACCCAAGGATACAAATAGACTGAAAGTGAAAGGCTGGGGAAGTGGCTGTGGCTCAAGCAATTGAGCTTCTGTTTACCATATGGAGGACCCGGGTTTGATCCCTGGGACCTCTCAGTATAAAAAGTAAAAAGGCGACCCAGACCTGCACAGTGAGGCACACGCCCCCACACGGCAAAGCGACACAGCAAAAAGATGATGGTGCAACCAGATGGGGGGGAAAAAAGTGAAAGGCTGGAAAAAGACATTCCAGGCAGTAACCAAAACAAAACAAACAAAAAACTGTAGTAGCTGTACTTACACTGGATGAAGTAGACTTTAAAAGCAAAGGTGTTATTAGAAATAAGGAAAGACATTATACATTAATAATAAAAGGGGCAATTCACCAGGAAGAAATAACAATCATAAATGTATATGTACCTAACCATGATGCCCCAAATTACATGAGGCAAACACTGGCAAAACTGAAGGAAAAAATAGATATCTCTACAAAAATAGTTGGAGACTTCAACACACCACTCTCATTACTGGATAGAACATCAGAGGATCAATAAAGAAAGAGAGAGCTTGAGTAATATAATAATAAAATAAACCTAGTAGACATATACAGAACATTGCACCCCCAAACAGCAGGATATACATTCTTCTCAAGTACTCATGGATCTTTCTCCAGGGTAGATTGTATTTTGGGTCACAAAGCATATCTCAATAAATTTAAAAAGATGGAAATTATACAAAGTACTTTCTCTGATCATTATAAGCTGGAAATCAACAACAGGCAGAAAAGGGAGAATTCGCAAATATATGGAGATTAAACAATACACTCTTAAATAATCAGTGGATAAAGGAAGAAATTGCAATAGAAATCAATAAATATCTCGAGACGAATGAAAAAGAGAACAAAACATATCAGAACCTATGGGATGCAGTGAAGTAAGTGCTGAGAAGGAAATTTATAGTCCCCAATGCTTACATTAAAAAAAAAAAAGAGCTAAAATCAATTACCTAACTACAGAACTAAAGGAACTAGAAAAAGAACAGCAAACTATTCCCAAAGCAAGCAGAAGGAATGAAATAACAAAGATCAGAGAAGAAATAAATGGAATTGAGAATAAAAAAACAATAGAATTAACAAAACCAAAAGTTGGTTCTTTGAGATTAACAAAATTGACAAATTGTTAGCTAGACTGACAAAGAAAAACAAGCGAAGATGCAAATAAATAAAATCAGAAATGAAAACATGGACATTACTACTGACCCTACAGAAATAAAAGAGATCATAAGAAGATATTATGAACAACTATGCCAACAAACTAGACAATGTAGATAAAGTGGAAAAATTCCTAGGAACAGATGAACAACATACATTGATGCTATAAGAAATAGAAGACATCAATAAACCAATCACAAGAGATTGGAACAGTCATCAAACAACGCCCCAAAATGAAAAACCCAGAAACAAAAGGCTTCACAGGTTAATTTTACCAAGCATTCTTATTCAAACTCTTCCAAAATATTAAACAAGAAGGAACAGTACCAAACTCATTCTATGAAGCAAAAATCACCCTACTACCAATGCCAGATAAAGATATTAGAAAAAAACAAAATTACAGACCCATTTCCTAATGAATATAGATGTAAAAATCCTCAACAAAATATTAACCGAATCCAAAAACACATTAACAGAATTATTCATCATGATCAAGTGGGTTTTATACCAGGCATACAAAGGTGGTTCAATACAAGGAAATCATTCAGTGTAATACACCAGATTATTAAATCAAAGAAGAAAAAATCACATGAACATCTCAATTGACGCAGAAAAATCATTTAACAAAATGCAGCATCTTTTCTTGATAAAAGACTGGAATTGAAGAAAACTTTCTCAACATGATAAAGGGATATATATGAAAACCCCACAGCTAACATCATTCTCAATGGTGAAGACTTAAAGCTTTCCAGCTGAGATCAGGAAAAAGACAAGGATGTCCACCGTCATCAATGTTGTTCAATATAGTACTAGGCAGGGGTTCTTAATCTTTTTTGTTCCACGGACCCCTCTGCCAGTCAGGTGAAATGAATACTACTCTAATTTATTTATTGCATACATTCATAAGTGAAGGAAATGTTAGATTTCAGTTAGTCAGAGAAAATAAAGATAGTAAGTTGTTTTCAATTCAAGCTCATGGATCCTGGTTAAGAACCCCTGTGCTAGAACAATCAGGCAAGAACTTACATGATTCACAGATATGATCCTATACCTACAAAGTCCTAAAAAATCTAAAACAAAGTTACTAGAGCTAATAAGTTCAGCAGAGTGGCAATATACAAGATTAATATGCAAAAATCAGCAGTCTTTCTATACACGATTAATGAGCAATCTGAGGAGGAAGTCAGAAAAAAAATTCCACTTACACTAGCAAATAAAAGAATCAAATGTTTAGGAATTATCTTAACCAAGGATGTAAAGCACTTACATTCAGAAAATTACAATGCATTGCTAAAAGAAATCAAAGAAGACAAAAATTCCAAAAGCCTTTTTAAAAAAAATGAAAAACACAATTATCAAATTTATTTGGAAGTGTAAAGGGCCCCAAATAACCAAAAACATCTTATGAAGGAAGAATGAAGTTGGAGGACTCTCCCTTCCAAACTTTAAATCATATTACCTAGCTATAGTGGTAAAAACAGCACTGTACTGGATAGAGACCAATGGAACTGAAGTGATGGTTCAGAAACAGACCCTCACATCTGTGGTCAAGCGATTTTTGACAAGGCTGTCAAGCCCAAACAGCTGCAGCAGAATAGTCTATTCAACAACTCATGCTGGGAGAACTGGATATCCATAATCAAAAGAAAGAAAGAGGACCCCTATTCTCACACATTATATAAAAATCAACCCAAAAATAGATTAAGACCTAAATATAAAACCTAGAACCGTAAAACTCCTGGAAGAAAATGTAGGAAAACATCTTCAAAATCTGGTGGTTAGGTGGTACATTCTTAAAACCTTACACCAAAAGAACAAGCAAGGAAAGAAAACATGGATAAACTGAACCTTGTCAAACTTTTGTGATTTAAGGACTTTGTCAAGAAGGTAAAAAGGCAGCCTACTCAATGGGAGAAAATATCTGGAAACCATGTGATCCGATAAGGACTTGATTTCCATGCTATTTAAAGAGATCATACAATTCAACAATGAAAGAGCAAGCCATTCAATCTAGAAATGGGCAAAAGACTTAAACAGACATTTCTCCAGAGGAAATACTAATGGTAAAAACACACATGAGAAAACGTTCAATATCACAAGCTTTTAGGGAAATGCAAATCAAAACTACAATGATATATGACCTCATATCTCACAGACTGGTCATTATTTAAAAAAAAAAAAAAAAAGTACTAGAAAAGATGTGGAGAAATAGGAGCACTCCCCTTCTCTATTGGTGGGAATGTAAAATGGTGCAGCTTCTGTGGAAGACAGTTTGGCATTTCCTCAGGAAGCTAAATATGGAACTGCCTTATGATCTGGCAATCCCTCTACTAGGAATACAGCCAGAAGAACTGAAAACAGTGACACAAACATTTGCACACCAGTGTTCATAGTGGCATTATTCATAATTGCCAAAAGATGGAAACAACCCAAGTGCCTATCAACCAATGAATGGATAAACAAAATGTGGTATACACATACGATGGAATACTATACTACTGTAAGAAGAAATGATATTGGAACACTTATGATAACATGGATGAACCTTGAAGACATTATCCTGAGTGAAATAAGCCAGACACAAACGGACAAATATTGAATGGTGTCACTAATATGAACACTAAACACGAATAAACACATGGAGCTAAAACCTAGAGTATAGATTACTAGGAGATAGGATGAGGACTGAGAAAGAATACCAATGTTTAATGTATGTAGAATTTTTAATCAGCTTGACTGTAAAAGTGTGGAAACTGATAGAGTTGATGGTACACATTATAGTGAGTATAGCTAACAAAGCTGTATTAGAAATCGGATTGTAGGTGAAAAGGGTAGTCTAGGGATGTAAACGTCAATTTAAAGAAAGCTAAAGAATAATCTAGGGACAGAATAACATAGTGAACCCAGAGGTGGATGAGGATTGTGGTTAATAGTACAAATACAAGAATGCTCCTCTATGAACTACAACAAATGTACATCACTATTACAAGGTGGTAAGAATATGGAGATGCAGGGAAAAATACAATTAATGTAACGTATGGCCTATAGCCACAGCAATATTGCAATATTCTTGCATCAATGTCAAAGAAGGTACTAGTGGTGTATGGAAAAAAATATACCAAATGTACACTATAGACCATTGTTAGTGGTAACAGTCTCTGATGATGTTCTTCCATAATCTATAATAAATGTTCCTCAGCAATATAAAGTGTTGGTGGAGAGGTGTTGTATGGGAATTCTGCACATTATGCACGACTGGTCTATAAGTTTACAACTTCTCTAATAAAATAAATAAAATTAAAATGAAATGAAATGAAATAAATCATTGAAGACCCCAAAGAACTTTTCTTTACATGGGTTATATCTGCTGATGTTTACCATATTAGAAATTAAAAGTAACAATATTAAAAATATGTTAACATGTAATTGATTTAAGAAAAATAAACATATTTGCAAAAAAGGTGATAATAGCATTGTTTTACCTATTTGCAAGTTTCTTTAGTGTTTGGGCATTAAAGAAAAACAGCTGAGTTCTCATATCTATTTTTGCTTTCAATCTGAAGTGATATCACATGTCCAACAGCCTCTGGAAAATTACACTGTACAATTATGAGAAAATGAGAGGCAAAAGGGCAAATAACACCCTAGCATTAGTCTCAAGGTAGTTTTTACCCCAAGGAACCCCAACAGGGTCAAGGGATGCCCAGGAGTCTCTGGATCACACTTTGAGAAATGCTGTTATATTTGATTAACTCAAAAGGCAGGAAAGAAAAATAAAAACACATCAAACAAATAGCAAAATGGCACACCTAAATCCAAACATAACATTTACAATAAATGTATATGGACTAAAAATTTCTATTAAAGGACAGCAATTTTCAAGCTATTGGATAAAAAATAGAAAGACCTATCTGCAGTCTATAAGAAATATTTTAAAAATAAAAGATAAAATCAAAAGTAATAGGGGAGTAGGAGTAGCACAGTGGTTGAGTGCCTACTTCTCATGTATGAGGACCTGTGTTCAATTCCTGGTACCTCCAAAAAAAAAAATAAAAAAAAAAGTAATAGAAAGATTCACTATAAAACCAAAAATCTTTAAAAAGTTCAAATGGCTATATTAATATGAGAAAATATATTTCAAGACAAGGAATATTATGAGATAAAAATAAATATTTCATACTCATAAAAGGGTCTAAATATCAGGAAGACATACCAATTATAATTGATATAATATAAATTATAAGTCATAGTTTCAAAACAAAATTTGAAACAAAAATTGACATTACTAAAGGGAAACAAGATAAACTGACAGAGTCAGATATTTTAGCACTCCTCTCTCAGTAGCCAATATGCCAACCAAAGAAAAAAATCAGAAAGAATATAAATCTGAACATTATCAATTACCTTGACCTGATTGACAGTTATAGCACACTATACCCAATAACTGCAGAATACACTTTCAATTGTACATGGAACACCTACCATATTCTGGGCCATAAAACATATCTCAAGAGATGAGAAGGAAAAAAAAGGCCCTGAAATCTCAACAAGCATGTTCCCTGACCACAGTGAAATTAAATTAGAAACCAGCAAAACTAAACATGTATCAAAAAAGTCATAACAGAGATTAAACATATTTCAAACTGAATGATAATGAAAATACAACAAATCAAAATATGTGGAGTGTTAAAGTAGTACTTAGAGGAAATTATATACCTTCAAATGTTTCATAGTGGGTAAAAGCCAGAGACGCCGTCAGTCAATCATTCTATAATACACAAGATAGCTTACCTACAACAAAGAATTACCCACCCCAAAAGTCAATAGCACTGAGGTTGAGAAATGCTGAGTTACACTAATAAAACAGTGCGGTGCTGCCATAAAAATAGACAAACAGAGCAATGGAACAGAACAGAGTCTACAAATAGACCCACACTTACATAGTCAATTATTTTTGATAAAGATGCCAATGTAGTTCTGTAGAGAAAGAAAGGCCTTTTCAATAAATGGTGCTGCAAAAAACTGTATATCCACATGAGAAAACAAATTAACTCCAATTTCTTCCTCATACCCTTCACAAAAATTAATTCAAGGCCTACAAGTAAAATCTAAAACTATAGGGCTTTTGGAAGAAAACATAGGAGAAAATCTTTGCAACTTGAGATAAACAATAATTTAACAGACAGGACATAGAGATAATCATAAAATAAATGTTTAACTTACCAATTAAATCAAACTAAAATAAATTTAAAATCAAAATTAAAAACTAAAGGTCATCAAATTGGTAGAAAATACTTGGAAACCATGTCCAGGAACCTATATCTACAATATATAAAGAACCTACAACCCAATTTTTAAAATTGGAATAAGTACGCAAAAGATATACAAATGGCCAATAAACACATAACATAGTGTGCAACATCAATAGCCATTAGGGAAATGTAAATAAATTAAAACCACAATGAAATACGACTATACACACCTGTTGGAGTGACTAAAATGAAAGATTAATACAACCAAGTAGTGAGAATATGGAGAAACCAGGACCTTCACATAATATGGTGCACTTTGGAAAAGAGTTGGCACTTTCTTAAGCTAAATAAACAACAGCAATTTTACTGCTAGGTATTTACCCAAAGAAATAAAAACATATGTTCTTGAGACTAGTACAAGAATGTTCATTGCATTTTTATTCCTAATAGTCAAAACTGGAAAGAAACCAAATGTATAAACAAATTGTAGTATATTCATAAAATCGACTATTAGTAATAAAAAGGCATGGATTACTAATGTACAAAATGTTGCAGAATCTCATGGATGTTATAGAAGGGAAAGAGTACATATTGCATGATTCCATTTACATGAAATTCTAGAATAGGCAAAAGAAATGATACAAAAACTTTATCTTCTTCAAATGGTCATACAGCTCTTACAATACATGGAAAAAATATACCAAGTGTACACTATGGATCATAGTTAGTGGTAATAGTCAGATGATGTTCTGTCATAATCTGTAGCAAATGTTTCACAACAATGTAAGGTATTAGTGGAGGGGTGATGTATGGGAATTCTGCTCATTAAGAATGATTGTTTTCTAAGCTCACAACTTCTCCAATAAAAATTTAAAACATAAATTTTTTTTTTAAAAGGTGTATCTTTTCCCCAGTGATACTTTCCATTCTATTCTACTCCATTGGTTTGTGGATTAATGTCCCCACTACCTCACTATTTTGATTAAGAGATGTTAACAGTTTATTTTCATATCTAGTAGGACTAACAATATCCCTCCACCGTTGGCAACTGTTGTCTTTTTTTCAGTTTTCTTGGCTATCATACTCGATGCCCCTACCCTGCCGATATATTTTTGAATCAACTTGCCTAGCTTCTGGAAAACCTAATTAATTTTTATAATTAGGTTAACATTAAGTTAACCTGGAAAGAACTGAGTTATCCTATCCAAGGACATGGGATTTTATTCCCATTTGTTCAAGTCCACTTTTAAATCTGTCAAAGTTTGCCAACCTACACATTTTTTAAAAGAAAACTGTATCCTTACCTCATACCACACAACAACCCAGGGCTCAAGGTCAACATTATGGCATATGGTATAATCACAGAGTTGTGGATTCATCACTTCAATCCATATTAGAGCAATTTTATTACTCCAAAACAAAAAAACAAAAACCCCACCCCTTAATAGTCACCTCAATCTCTCTATCA
>JAQZBX010077687.1:0-14236 GCA_029593785.1 Cabassous unicinctus
CTTAATCTTAATTTAATCAAGTAAACATAACCTTTTAATTTAATACAATCAAAGGGTATCACGCTCATAGAAACCAACCAGTTTACAAACATAATCAATATCTCCTTTTTGGAATTCATAAATAATATCAAATTGCCACAGCTGCAATATCTATTTTGTATTTAAGCATCCCTGAATGGTATATTGCCTAAGATATCATCATTTCATTGTTCGAACTATGAAATTAATTAAAGATAGAAATATAGATAGAAACTAAAGAAATAGATTAGATGGATGTGATGATTGATAAGCAGGCAGACAGATGGACTGATAGATGATAGATAGATAGATGGATGGATGATAGAAAATAGCTACATAAAGGGCTTTTTAAGTTTGCTCAATCCTTTTCTTTTTTTGCCTTTCATTCTGTGTTAACTCCCTTTTTCAGCCAGAGTCACTGATTGATGCCTTGGGAGAGGAAGAGGTTGTTACTATAGGAAATAGAGAAAGAAGGAGTCAACGTTCAGCTTGGCCCTCCAAAATAAGACTTTTGGGTGCCAAGAAGAAAATTAAGTGTTTTGAAGGACCAGGATTCTCTAAATTTAAATTTTTGCCCTTTATATAGTGAGAGTTGGTCTGGTAGGACTCAGAACACAATCATATTATAAACCATAACTAAAGAAGATGCAAAGTATAGTTAAAGTGAACTGCTCCAGACAGGAAGATGAAATAGAAAGGCTTTTGCTAGGGAGCAGTTTCAGAGTAGGGAGTAAAAGAGAGGCATGTAAAACAGAAAAGAGAAGCGGGCAGATGCTACCTGAAAGCATCGGTGACCTCATCCCTGACACCTCCTTAGAGCTAAGGCCAAGAGTGGTGGGTGAGACTGAAAGTCCAGATGGGTTGATGGGGAGCCAAAAGCAGAAGGGGTGTGTGACCAGTGTAGCCACTGCTGCCTCACATGGACTTCCATTGACCAGAGAGGTTCCCAAATGCTCCCCCAGAAGTAGTCCTAGGATAAGAGAGAAGAGTAAGAAAAGAATGCAAGACAGGGCATCCTGCCTCAGAAGTCAACTTTACCAACACATGCTAGCACCCCATTCTTCAAGCTCCCTGAAGCACAGTGTTCCCATAATGCACCCCTGCAGCCCACACAAACCTGCCCTGTGTCCCTCTCACCCCGCCTCTTGACATTTCTTTTCACAACCCTCACAGGGCATCAAGCACACAGATATGGGAAGGAAGCATTGTCTCCCCTGCAGGGTCCCCACCAGGACTCAGAGACTGCCCCATTCCCCACCCCATCCAGCCCTTGAGTTTCTCAGCAGGGCCAACCGTGAGGGCATTGGTGAGTCAGTCCACAGCCTTGCTCTAGACTTAATCAGACACAGCTAAGTGGGCAGGATGTTTATATATTTATCATTTGGCACATTTTCAATTAAAACCACACTTGCCTGTAACAGGAAGAAAATTTTGTTATAAAAGTTTTTAGTTCAGCAGCTTCTGTATTAAATAAGAAGTACAGCTGGGAAGTGCAGAAATAAATTTGTTCTTTTACTTAGGATAGCATTTAATTGGCCTTATTATGTTGTAAAAAAAAAAAAAAAAAAAAAAAAGAGAGAGAGAGCCTGACCATAATCTTGAAGGATGATGATGTTGAGACAAAAATCAACCAAATAGCTCTGCAAAGTGAATCATCATAGAAAGATCCAGAGGTCAGTAAACAATCTCTGAAAAAAACTGGATAATACACCAGGGCTCTCGCTGCCAGTGATCACGGTCTCAGGGCAGAACTGATTGGGAGAAATATGGAGGAATTGAAGGTTTGAACCAAAAATTGGAGAATTGGTGGCTATGAATAATAACCAATAGCGGTAGCTGATATTTACGTAGCTTTCCTGGTGTGGCAGGCATTGTGCAAATTGCAGGCCTTACATATTCTTTATTAAGCCTCACAACAATACGGTAACATAACATTTCTCGTAAACCCATGAGAAAGTAGAACTTTAGGGAGGTTAATAATCACTTTTCTGGGGAAGTTAATAATTAATCATGCTTGCTTGAGGGACACTCCCTCAGGTCCTATAAGAGGCAGAGTGACTGAGATACAAAATATTCCTTATGAATTAAAAAAAAAACATAGCCTACACCACATTCAGAAGAAATTATTACTTGAGTTGTTTCACTAACACATTGGAGAGCCACCTGCTTTAGTTTGCTAAAGGCTGCTGGGAGCAATATACCAGAAATGTACTGGCCTTTATAATGGAAATTTATTAGATTAAAAGCTTAAGAGTTCTGAGGCTGGGAAAATGTCCAATTCAAGGCATCAAGTGAAGCTCTCTCCCTGAAAGTCGGCTGCTGGCGATCCTGGACTCCTGCCACATGGCAAAGCACAATGCTGGCTCTGCCTCCTCCTCCAGGCTGACTTTCTCCACTGTAGGCCATCAGGCATATGGCTCGTCTCTCCCCTCTTCTCTGGGCCTCATCTATTTCAGCCTCTCAGGAGCCTCTTTCTATGCCTCTGTGCTCCACTGATTCCAGCCTCCAGTCTCTGGGACCTTTCTCTCAGCCTCTCGGGGTTTTACTCTGTCTCTGCAGCTTTTTTCCTGTGTGTCTCTGTATGTTTCTCCCTTTTATAAAGGATTCCAGTAAAAGGATTATGTATGACCCACCCTGCTGAAGTGATCTAATCAAAAGGAAGGGTCTTTAACTGAATCTAATCAAAAGGTCCCACATACAATAAGTTTACATGCACAGGAAATGGATTAGCTCTGAAGACATCTTCTGGGATCCACCCAGCTTCAAACTGTCATACCACCTCACCAATCTGTACCCCTTCTGTGGATAGTACACAGGATTAGTAAAAACTCTTTGACCAAGACCCATTTAGTCTTTAGGGCATGAAAGAGATAGTTCATGAGCTGGCCCAGGTCCAGCCCATTACCTTGTTCAGCCATTTGCAGAATTTGACTATAGCAACATTTAGCAAAGAGCCTGGCACTAAATAACCTTCAGTCATCCCTCCACAGGTCCAGGCCATGATGCCCAGAGACTAGACCAGACCAAATCCACTGACTCAAGGACAGGTAGATACTAACAGGAGAACACAAAGCCATTTCCCTGCATGTGCCCCTTAGGATCTTGAACTTACTGCTAACCATCTCTCCAGGTTAATCAGCCCTTCATTCTTGATCCAGGCAAACCTGATTCCTGGATTTAGTGCTCCATGCACAGGCCCCTTTGATGAACTTCTTGGCCTTTGGGTAAGAAATCATTTCACTGAATTGCTTCTTTTCCTCAACCCAAGAAGACAGCACATTCTTCTTAACAATAATTCTTTTTTAATAAGGACCCATTACCCTTTATGTGATTATTGATAAAATCTAACCGTCCATTGTGCATGAAACCACAACCATGGTCAGAGGAAGGGGTAGATTCCAGTAGAGTCTGAAGCTTGTGAAATTTGAGAGGCCCTCTGTAAGAAAAGGAGCGCAAAAGTCCTAATGATAAATGCCAGTCTACTCTGATCTGCTCCAAAGCAAGACTAAATGTGGCAGAAGGAAATTCGAAGTGGAAAGAGATAGCCATCTTAACTGATCACATTTTACTCACTTTTGCAAATTTTACAAAAATGTATGCCCTTGTCAACACAGCATTAGGGCCCCTCCCAGGGCCTTTGAAAGGGCTGGTGCAAGGGAAAGGTCATGAAGCTTAAGCTTCATTAGCTTCATGGTTATTCCCCTCTGATTAAAGTGTTAATAATTAATAACACCAAAGCAATTGAGCTCTTGTGGGAGGTGATTCTTGAGCCATATGAACCCAAGGTTAGTGCCACCATAGTTCCTTTTATAGCCCAGAGGCAGTCCCAAACCAAATAAAACAGGATCAGAATTTGGGCAGCTGATCCAAGATGCCAACCCATGGCTGGCACTAAGAATTCAGAGCCAGATACTCCCACATTGCTGCTCCTTGGCACACCTGTGGCTTTGATGCAATTTAAAGTCCTGCCTGAGGACCTGCTTGAAAACACTGAAAATGCAGCAAAATGTGTTCTTCCCTTTAGCATCTAAAAAGCATGTGAACATGGGGAGCAGATGTAGCTTAGGTGGTTGCACGCCTGCTTCCCAAGTACGAGGTCTAGGGTTTGATCCCCAGGACCTCCTAAAAACAAAATAAATAACAAACAAACAAATGAAAAACTAACTCGAGGGAGCCAGTGTAGTTCAATGGTTGAGTGCTTGCTTTCCACATACTAGGTCCCAGGATCAATCCCAGGCCCTGGAGCCCTCAAAAAAAAAAGTATGTGAACAGAGCCTCCTTGCCGCTTTTCCTTATAATTGCATCCTTCCTTAGTAGGCTAGATATCTACAATGTCTATAACATAATAGATGCTCAACTAATGTTTATTGAGTAAATGAATGAATGAATGGCACTGTGCTAAACATGTAATAGAAATTATCTTATGTAAGAAAAATTTCTGAGACCATTGTTTTAATTTCCTAGGCTGCTCAAAGCAAATACCATGAAATGGTTCTGCTTGAACAATGGGAATTTATTAGCTTACAGTTTTGAGGCCAAGAAAATATCCAAATCAGGGTACCATCAAGGCAATGCATTCTTCCCAAAGACTGGCTGCCGATGATCCTGGGCTCCTCTGCCACGTGGCAAGGCACATGGCAGCATCTGTTGGTCTCTCCTTTCTCTTTTGGGTTTTGTTGATTTGAGCTTCTTGCTTCCATGGCTTTCTCTCTCTGTACTCATTCCATTTATAAAGGACTCCAGTAAGAGGATTAAGACCCAGCCTGAATGAGCTGGGCCACATCTTAACTGAAGTAGCCTCATCAAAAGATCCCACCTACAATGGGTCCACACCCACAGGAATGGATTAACTATAAGAACCTGTTTTTCTGGGGTACATACAGCTTCAAACCTCCCCAACTGTTACTCGGGTGATTAATATTTTAGTTTCAAAGACATAAGGTTTCAGCAATTAATAAAGCAAATTCCAATTTCCAAAAACAGATGCAGCTTATCTCCAACAATGTAGACATGCTGCGTACCTCTTTATGTCTCCAAAGATATCCAAGGCAAACCACAACATACCAACAGGTGGAGACCACGAGGCCTCTGCCTAAATTTTAATCAGACACAACTGAAGAAGCAGGATGTTGTTATATGTATTTTATCATCTGGCCTTTTTTTCTATTAAAACCACACAGGAAAAGATTTAAAAAAATAAAAAAATAAAAAACCACACAGGAAGAAAATAAAAAATAGCAGGAAGAAAATTTCACTATTAAAAAAACAAAGTATTTTAGCAGTGTCTGTGTGCTAGAACGATGAAGATGAGGTACAGAAAGAGCTCTTTTGCTTAAGAAAGCAGCTTAATGAGTTTCATATTATGAAAGGAGAGTCTTCTTGAACTGATCTGGAAAGATGCTGTAGTGACCATGACAAATAAACTGTTCTGCACAATAAAGGAAATTTCTGTTGGGGGTAACAGTAGATAGAAGAGGAGCCCAAAGTTCAGGTTGCAGGTGCAGGTACATATATGCCTGAAAGGTGCCTGATTTCTGAGGATTTTCCCAGGAGGCTCAGGGCATCAACAAATCTGGCCCTCTAAACAATTTCTATCCTAAAGTGGAAAGAAATTAGCCATTCAAAATGTGAAATAAAATGGTAATCCACCAGCTCTCAAACATGTTACTGCATTAGCTCAGGTCTCTACTATCAATCACCACAGCTTTGCCTATCAGGCTTGAACTTAATCTCTCCTTTTTAGAATCTGACTGATTGGGAGGACCAGAAATGTCTAGGAGGCTTGAATCAAAGTTGTGGAGTTGATATGTATCGGTAACAAGTTTCAGCAATAACTACCACTTACTTAGCATTTACAACGTGGCAGGCTTTGCAGTGACCACTTCCCTTATTAAGCCCCATTAGTCCTAAAAATAGCAGTGCAATGGAAAGATTAATAACCTCAATTTGCATGTGAGAAAACTAAGAGGTACAAGTTAGTGGATTTGTTCAGGGACTACAGCTAGCTAAGTGGTAAAGCTGGGATTCACCCTCAAGTACGTACTCAGGGAGTAAGAGATTTAAGAATCCCCAAGTGAAGGAAGGCAGCTACTTGAGAGCAAAGCTGGAAAAGCCCACCAAGACCCTGGTCACGAGGTGCCGTTTGAAACTCCCGGGCTCTAAGTATCCCCAGATAACTCCAACTAGAAAGGCCTCCCCATTGGTCCCCTGAAAGCTAACAGGTAAGGACAGAAAGGCAACCAGTCGGGACAGCAAATAGCTGGAGTCTCCCCAACATGAGGAAGGGGGAGAAGGGAAGGCCTTAAAAAGGCCTACCGGGGGCCCCATGCTGCTTGTCACCCTGTAGCACCCCCGCACCCCCATATTTCAGGTGCGTACTCTCACTCTTTCTCATTTCTCAATAAACTCTTTTTACTGGCCTTGTTAAACTGGCACATCTCTGAATTCTTTCTTGCAATGAAGCCAAGAACCTAGAAACCTAGCGTTCCTGTAACATAAGTGCTAGAAGACAAAAATTTCTGCCTTTCTTTCCCCAGTTTTATGAAAGAATTCACAAAACAAGTATTTTAGTGAACTTACTGCTCCTTATGAACAAGATATTCTTTCTAAATGAAAAAAAAATTTATACAATATTAAAAATAAGCTACTAATTTAGTTGCTTCACTGTAGACCTTGAAGACATATCACCTTTACTGAATGGTGAATTTATTAGCTTACAGTTTTGAGGCCAAGAAAATGTCCAAATCAAGGTACCATCAAGGCAATGCATTCTTCCCAAAGACTGGCTGCCGATGATCCTGGGCTCCTCTGCCATGTACATGCCATGTAGCATTCACATTACTGAATGGACCACTTTCTCCCAGAGAGAAGAGCATCATATTTGTTTTGTCCCTAGCAGTCTAAGATCAACTTATTCTTATTTTCATTCTAACATCTAAGAAAGGACCTGGCATTCAGCTAATTTCCTTCATTCACTCATTTATTGGGCAAATATCTATTGATAACCTACTGTGTGCCAGACTCTATAGAAATATAGAGGTGGAATGGGGTGCTGATAGCAGAGCCAAGACTTGAATGCTGGAACCTCAACTCCTGATCCTGGACTTTTCTTTCTATGCATGTAGTACCCTTCAGTAACACACACACACACCCCATTGCCTCTAAGTAAAAGTTAACAAGGGAGGGAGGGAAGGAAGATAGAAGTGGACAAGACAGTCAAGGTCTGAGGCTCATAGAACTCACATTATACTTGTAAAAGAGTAACAATAAATTAAACAATAGATACAGATAGATGATGATAGATGGATTAGATAGATGATAGACAGTGATTAGATAAATAGATGATAGGAGAGAGAGAGAGAAAAGAAAAGGTAAGAAAATTGTAGGCTCTATGAAGAAATTAAAAGAGGTTGAAATGACAAAGAGTGCCTGGAGGGATTAGACTGCATAGTTTCCCTTTGAGGTGGCATTTAAGTTGAGACCTAAATGTTCTGAAGGATTCCGCAATGGAAAAACACTCTAGGCACTTAAAATAGCAAATGTAAATGCCTCAAGGAGGAAGGATCAGGAATAAAAAAGAGGCCATTGTGGCCAAAGTGCAGCAAGCTTAGACAAGAGAGGTAGGAAATGATGCAAAAGAGGAAGCTGGGACCAGATCTTATAAAAGGGTATGAATTTTATTCCAAGTATAATGGGAGCCATCATATTAAGTAAGATTGTGATATGATCTAATTGACTCTTTTGAAAGATCAGGTCTGTGTTGCAACTGATTGTTGAGTCATATATGGAAGCAGGGAGACCAGTAAGTTCTCAATGAATATTAAGTGGAGAAATGAAAAACAGGGGGACACCCATACAGTGTTGACCCTACTAAAGGTGGCGATATTTACACCCCAATAAATTCATATCTGTTGGTGATCTACCTCTCTAGCTAATGAGAATAAAGAAGAAGAGAAAAGGAAAGAGATTCCTGAACTGAAGAGGTAGGCTGCTCTGGAAGGAAGAGAAGCACTCAGAGTGGCAGGAGAGAATAAGAACCAAAGTGAAAGGACCCTAAGGACAAGTTGTCCTTGAACATAGACACTATCACTGCCCTGCCAACTCATCATTCTATGGGCAAACTGCTTGTTCAACAGTCCTGAACACTCTTAAACCTCCCCTAAGAAAGGGTCAGGAATGAAGCATGAAGGGAAAAACCTTTCCCCTTAGACCAAGATGGGAAAGAACAGAACCAGTGGGAAATGCCCTGTGCAGAGAGCGCCAATGGATCCACCACCATGCTTATGAACAGCTTCCACCCCACCCCATCCCACCTGAGAAAGAAGACCTGGCTTGTTTAGGTCATAGACACACAGAGAGAGCTGCTACAAAGGCCATCCTTTTGCTATCTGAACACGCTGGGTTTTCCAGGTTCTTGGCTCCATCGCAAGAAAGAGTTCAGAGATGCACCAGTTTAATTACGCCAGTAAAAAACATTATTGAGAAGCAAGAGAAAAGAGAGAAGTAGTAGTACACACCCAAGATGTGGATGCAGCCATTCTCCAGGCAGAGAGGAGCACTTGGGGTCTGGGGGTGGCCTTTATTAAAGCTGTTCTTCCCTCCTCCCACTTCCTCAGTTTGGGGATGCCCCCCCCCCCCCGCTATCTGCTGTCCTGACTGGTTGCCTTTCTGTCCTCACCTGTCAGCTCTCAGGGGGCCAATGGGGAGGCCTTTCCGTTTGGAGTTATCCGGGGCTTCTTTCTGAGCCCAGGAGTTTCAAATGGGACCTTGTGACCAGGGTCTTGGTGGGCTTTTCCAGCTTTGTTCTCAAGTAGCGGCCTTCCTTCAAGGGGTTTCCCGGCGCAGTCTCACAGCCAGGTACCAGCTGTGACAGGACACCTTTCCTCATTCCCTCTACTAACCTGCCTCACTTCCATGCTCTGTGGACCACCACAAAGGGGAAATTCCAAAACAGCTTGAACCCAAACCTGCTTCCCTGAGACCTCCATCCTTTAGCCAAGAGTTTTGTCCTTTGGAGCTTAGAATACATCTCCCTGCTTTCCTGTGCAGTAGACATGTGTAGAAATTGTTTAGGAAAAGCATCCTAATTCTTCTTGTATTCAAGCTAAATTATACACATTGCAATTAGCTGCTGTCCATATGACATGATTTCCGTACGCATCTCTGGCCACCCGCCCCTGGAAAACCCAAATTTGTCAATGCCCCATTTAAAATATGGTGTCTCCTCCCCAAGAACCACTCCCCAACATTAATTTTAAAAATGAATGTGGGTCCTTAGTAAATATCTCTGTAAGACATGAGAAAATATGACTTATATCACACCACAGACAAAAAAATCTTCCTTAAAATGGTTTTTTAATCATTTCTCTTCACAAAGTCTCCTACCTTAGGACAGTTGCTCCTTTTGTCTCCTCATCCTCCTCATTCTGTCTCCAGTAAAACAGTCTTCCTGGTTCTCCTGACTCAGCATCCTCCTCTCTAGGAGCTCATGCACTTACTTATGTGAGGCACCCAAGACCCTATGTGTCTGAAATACTTATCTTCTTTTTTTATGTTACTCCTTCAGATTTCTCCTTGACTACCAAAATTCAGAAATATATCCATAGAGCAACTTACTTCCAGAGCACTTTATACTTCTCCCCATCTTACTTATAATTAATTATCTGCTTAATGTTTTTTCACCACTAGATTTAAACTCAGGAATTCAGAGAATATGTCTATCTCGTTCACCATTTTTGTCCATGCCTATAACTGAGTTGGGTTGGTTTTTACGTTTCTTTTGTTTGTTGTTTGTTTCGTTTTCTTGACCCAAGTCAAGAAGGAGTTCACCAGCCACTTTTCCTGTCCCACTGCCAGGCAAGAACATCTCTTTGCCACTTTCTCTTTTTTCTACTCCCAACCTCACTTTTCTCACAGCTTAGACACATCCTTTGGTTCTGAGACACAAGCTTCCTCCTCCACATAGCAGGTCCCCACTGCCCAATGCACCACTCAGGGGGATTTTGTTGATTCTGTGGCAATCCACAGTCCAACTACAAACAGTTGAGTCTGTGGATCTCTCATTTAACCACCTTGTGACCCATTAATGCTAGTTAGCTGCTTTTTTTCCCCACCATGTGCTCCTTTGTCAACAAATCCCCGACCTCACCATTTCGCTGGGGAAAGCCAGACGTGGGATATGACCAGCTCCTTCCAAGGCACATTCTCTCCAAACCCTTGTGTACCACCCTAAAGATCATTCAGATACTCTCTGAAGCACCCTCCACGGACACGTCCTCTTCTTCATGTTAGAAACCCTTCTGGCCTGTATCTATCTCAATCGGAGGTGACTAGACGGCCATTTTAGTGCCTACAAGTTCCACCTCAGACTTTCCTGTCCTCTCGAACTTCGGAAACAGTCAAGCAGTGGTCGGGCTCCAGGGGGCCCCTGGCCAGTAAAGACCTAGGGTGCTGGGTCTCAACCTGGAACCCAGGAAGTGGGTGCCTCTTAAAACACTGGAGTGCCTTCCAGCTGGATGGCCTAAAACGGAAAAAGGTAATCTTCTTCTGTAATTCTGCACGTCCCCCATATAAATTGGAGGATGGAGAAACATAGCCCAAAAATGGAACGTTTAATTACAATACCGTAGTCCACTTAGACCCTTTCTGTAAGCGACAGGGAACATGGACCAAGGTGCCTAATGTTAGGGACTTCATGGCGTCATATTGAAACCCTGGCCTCCGAAGGACCTGCTGTTTATGTTATGCTCATACCCCTCTAGGAAAGCCCAGCAGGATGAAAAGGTCATACAGAAATTTGAATATAGAAACTATGAGGGGGGGCGGAGTTTTTCCTAGGCTCCTTGACCCACCCTACCCCTCAGGGCTTTCTCTTTGAGAGGGCTATGGGGGAAGGGCTAGGTGCCATAAGATAGGGAAATGTGTGTCTAGCTTACAACTCTGTCTACTAGGCTTGAAAATTAAGAAAAATAGGGTCAGAGGAAATGTTACAGAATAAACCTTAGTTTGCATAGTTTGTCCTGTAATTCCCCAATTTTTACAGCCTTGGAATAAGAGCAATTAATAATCCAATTGCCCAATTGTAAGTAAAAATCTTTAAGTTGATATTGATAACAAAAAGTAACTTTATAGCAGAAAAACCTGTCAGACGCCACCTCAATCTGTTATGATATATGCTAAGATTGTTTATTGAATGCTGTAATGATGCAAAATTAAACTTTGACTTTCTCTCTGTTAAGGTAACACAATTTCCTTAAACGGTCTGTTTTCCTTTTGAAATTATACACACACACACACACACACACACACACATATATATATAAAGAACGAAGAATTTGTGCTTTAAATGGCTTCGTCATATCCTTAATGGTTTAAAAAAAGATAGAGTCCCTGCTATTTTGGAAGTTAAGTCTTTTCCGAACTATTTCACTGACTTAATTGTCACTGTGATAGAGCCTGGTTTAAATAAACCTTTAATATTCTAATAAAACTCTTAAGGATATCTTTAATTGAAAACTGTTACAAAAGAGTTTGTTCTTTCACTTTATAAAAAGTGAGGTGCTTAAATATAAATGTTTATGAAAATTAACGTTATCAATATATTTATATTTTAATTCACAATGGAAAATATATTCCAACAGAAATATAAATACTTGAGTAAACTGTAGAAAAGTTTAAATGGGATGTCATTTTGACAATGTTTTAAATTTTAGTCACTTTTTATTCTGATCAGAATTTTTATCGAGGTGTTCAATTTTTTTAACTGGTTTGTCATAAAATACTGTGCATCATCACAGTATTTATCCTTAAGACAATTGTAAATGTGTAAACTTATGTTTACTACCAAGGGAAATATTATTTATAAAATGATAATGAAGATCATCCTGATTCCATTGGTAATCTCAGGTCCTCGCAAAATTTACTAGAAAAAATAGTTTTCTTTTGGTATTGCTGAAGTTTCTTTATGATAAACAGTATCTTTCTAAAAGAGTAAACATGAAGGAGAAGTTAAATGTGTAATTTACTTGTTTATTTGGGGATTGTATAAAATTCTTAAAGATTTTTAAAGTTCTCACTGTCTATCCTAATACTGATCTGCATGATGATTTTGTTGGTTATAGTTTTAGTTATTCTTAGAAAAATGTGATGTTATGAGAACAACCAAAATCTCTTACCGGTTACACTGCTCTGCTAGGATGCTTCCCTAAAAGAGCATGCAGTCAGCTCATCTTCAACACAAAGGGAATTTAAGGAGAAGCAAGGCAAGGCTATAAGTTATGTTTTACCTGTTGATTAACAAAATTTTGGTAAAAGTGTAAAAATAAAACAAAACAAAACTTCTACCATAAGTTGTAGTTAATGATCTCTAGAAACAGCTTTAAGGAAATTAGGGCCTAGGTTGTAAGCTCTGGCAGCAACCAAGTTTGGTGCCTTAGAGCAGTGGGCATGTGCACAAAACCAGCATACCCTTAGGGACTGGCAAATAGATTCATGCATTGAGACCAGTCCCCAAATGCGGCACATGGTGTCTCTCCATTTGAGTTATTGGCACGGCCAGTTAGTACAGCCTCTAAAACAATAAAGGTATCTGCTACATCGCCTGGCCATGCCCCCAAGTGGACGGAAGCACGCTGCTGCTGGAGACCCCTGTGGCTTTGCCAGCCCCGGATGGCTCAGCCTCCTTAGCCCTGCAGTGGACACTGCCTCCAGACTGGCTCTGTTTCATGGTGCCAGAGGGTGCTATGCAACAGGAGGGTGGACCCTGGAGCCAGCCTTCTGTTCTCACCAGAGTGATGGTACTACAGTATGTCAACTGCACGAGAGACATACCAGCAGGGGCAATACTTGCCAGAGTGCGTGCAGAACCTAGAGAAACACAATTGGTTTTATGGTCTGCTCCTATAGAGGGTTAACGTGTGTGATGTAAGCCTGGATCTCAGCCTAATCTAAGCAAATGATTAGGCTTATGAGAGAAAATTCCACTGCCACTTTACTCACAGAGAAAACCTCCCTCTCGGGGCACCTACTAAACATTTGTGCTCACACCCTTAGGCTTCTTTTCCAGATTCACGTGGCTTCTTCTAATGCCTTCCTTGACTGGGCTGCCACTATAGCGAAAACCCATGATCAACTGGACTGTTGGACATTCCATACCAACCCTCACCTCACTGATAAGGTCTCTTTTGGAAACATCTTAATAAATACATCCACGTGGGTGGAAGGGACAGCTACATCACATGTATCCTCTCATGCCCTCTTCCCCAATTGTTAAAAACAATTCAGTCCCTGGTGTACCCTGTTTCTCTCTGGGTACATCTCCCTCTCCCAATACTTCCTCTAAAGAGGCTTCTGCTAAAGTTTGTTTGCTATCATTGCTACCGGCGATACAGAAACAGCCAAATTACCAATAAACTAAGGCTTGCTTCCTCTTCCATCCAGGAGGCCGTAAAATCCATTCTCCCCTTCCTCACCTGGTTTCTTCCCCTCCTTGAACCGTTAGTTCTGATCATTCTACTCTTGATCTTCGGGCCCTGCTTATTCAACCTACTAATTAAATTTGTATCTTCCAGACTTCAAGAGCTCCACTTTAAGATGGCGGTCATGCAAGGATTTCCTCCAGTCCCAACCGCAAACCTCCCAGCCCATCCTCCCTTGGGATCTTTAGATTTAGCAGCCAGAGAATTCCACTTCCATGATAGGCAAGGACAACATCCCAATGGCAGCATGAAGGAGTTACAGAAGACATCACCCCTTAGGAATAAGGGATGGAATTCTCTGAGGGGGGAATGAGGTAGGGAAAGGTAAGAGAAGGGAGATAATTTGGCAGTGGAGGAGGACCAACGGAAAATCACCATCAGATAATACCTAAAAGTTGACTTTCTCTCTCTGTTAAAATAACACAATTTTCTTAAATGGTCTGTTTTGAGTGGAAGGATATAAATGTCCTTTTGAACCACAGTGGAAAATCACCCGCCCAAGGCCTAGCGCCCAAGGCCTAATTCTGGAAGATACCAGATGCCAAAAGCCCGCCCCCAACAACTGACCACGACATGCTTTACTGACCCCTACCCTGGACAGTTCCAACTCCGAGGAATATGGAGCCAGTAAAAAGTTGTCGTTTTCAATCCCTCTTTTGCATAAGGCAGACCAATGAGAATGTTGGGACTACAAGTCCTAATTTACATAGAGGGGGAAGAAGAAGGGGAACTGCTTAATAATA